>JAUZNC010056212.1:1343-35828 GCA_034780395.1 Vannuccia rotundouncinata | reverse complement strand
GTGTACAGTGTAACAAAGTATGTGGAGCATATAGCGTGTACAGTGTAACAAAGTATGTGGAGCATATAGCGTGTACATTGTAACAAAGTATGTGGAGCATATAGCGTGTACATTGTAACAAAGTATGTGGAGCATATAGCGTGTACAGTGTAATAAAGTATGTGAAGCAATTTAAAAACCTTATAAACAGACAGATGTATTATTTTAAATGATTCATGTGTTGATTTTTAGATTGCAACAAGAGTATTGAGTGAATCAAAACATCACATTTAAAGGATCATCTTATTCAATCTCCTAAACTATCGTATTTAATAAAACTTCATTATAATCGCTAAAAAATGGCTTGCTTATATAAAGTTACAAAGCAAAATAAAAAAAATGTTTAATAAGTTAAAATTTAGAAATAATAATTTCTTTGATAAATACTTGGTGTTCATGATCTAAAGTTTCAATAAAAATTAATTGGTATTTAATTTGTTTATTATCAAGACAATATGACATGCATCAATAAATTAACATATTTAAAGAATGTTATAATTAATCTCACCGTGAAAATTGTTTTCAGTGAAAATATTTTCAATTTTTAAGCTATCTTTAAAATAATATGCTACATTAAATTTTTTTATTAGCAGATCTTTCGGAGACTCCCATTTGAATTGAACTTTACCTTTTTCTCGATAAGCAATATACACTTTATCCATTGCTGAAATATATTGAACAATGAAAAAGATATTATTTAAAAAAAGTAATTTATCACTGCTTTGAAATAAAATCCAAACCCATAGATTTGTCCATCAAATTAATTAAATGCATGTTTGAATCTCTAAATAAAACAAGATCCAATTAACAAAATTTCGAAATAATAGTATAATTTCATATTAAAAGTACAATATAGTTGCACGTCTCTCAATTCGCCATATCGCAAATACATATCGTATATACAAACTATATTCAAAACATTATACTTTTTTCAATTAACAATTTAATGTAAAATAAATTAATAAATAAATAAAACAAGTCAAATATACAAACATATGTATTTATTATAATTTTATTGGATATATCAATTAAACCATTACTTACCCTTATATAAAATGTTACTAGTAGTATACCAATTAGACCAAGCACCCTTTGTTGTGATGGGTCCTTTTTTCCCTACTTTCTGTATTTTAAATTTATAGATAAGATTTTCTGACGAATTCCTTTTGAATGTCCAATCTAAACATAAAGAGATGCATTTAGTAAACAGAAAAAAAGTTACTGGTTTTGCTATTATAGGTACGTATGATTCTTATTTACTATTTGCCGGAGCCTCAATCTTATAGATTTCATTGTGTGTAATATTGTCGGATTTCGATATTTCCAAAATATAATATATTATGTAGTTATCTTTTTCCGCTGGCCAGATCACTGAATAATATCCTGAGTTATCTATCGTGATATTCATAAACATTTTTTCTAAAACATTGTAACATATATAAATTATATGCTTAACATTGTTAAAATCTAAAATTCTTGAACAGAATACTTATTCATAATCTATCTATAAATTATTACAGTAAATTATTATAAATTAAAATTCCGTTTTAACTGTAAAATAGTAATATAATATAAGAATACTTTTAGTATAGTATATGTTAGAGCGTTCATTTAAAAAAAAGATTTAAGAAATTTACAAATTTAATTAATTTTTGGATATTAAAAAATTATGGTATGGTATAGTATAAATAAACATACTTGTTTCACAGATAACTTCGCATTCACAAGGTTTACTAAAATGCCCATGAAGATAAAAATTATATATCATCATTGCTTGTATCCGTACTTTAAATTTAATTCCTTTCACGGAGTTAAAAATATTTGTTTCTACTTCTAAAATTTAAAAAAATAATGAAGTAATAGAATAAAATAAAATATTAGATGAATATAAAATTTTCAAACTATGATTATATTATTTATGATTATATTAAAGCTATGTAATATAATGTAAACTTTGATTAAAATTTATATATGCAATTAAAAAGTAAAGCCGACAATGTATCAACCGTTAAAAATTATATTTTGAAATATTCAAATTTATCTAAAACTTTATATTTATCAAAAATCAATAAATTGATTAGCTAAAGTAGAATGGAAAAGATTTTAGGTAAATACTGATTTGAAAATGAGGAAAAACATTTTTATTTGATGAATTATAGGAAAATATTATGAGCGATGTATGACTGGAACAGGCGATTATGTGTGTATATTCAGAAAATTGGGTTTGTAAAAAGCGTTTAAAAAATTTAACTAATGAGTTTTATATATACTTATTTTGAGTATAGATTTTATGGGAGTTGTAGTTTAACTAATTTCAACTTTCTCACACTTTTAAAAAAATATTGAAAAACACCGATCATTAATAACTTTACTTGGTTCAGGTGTTTCTGACATTTGAATTGATTTGTTTAGATGCATTGTTTTTACTTGATAGGTAATAGTGGGAGTCATTTCGATGGAATCCCACGTAATTTCAGCGCCGTCCTTAATGAAAAATTCAACTAGAATATTGTTTGGTGCTGCAACAAGAATGCACATGATACAGAAAGAAGTCTAATCACATTTGTTCTATGCAGATACCATTTTATATCAAATCAGTAGGAAAATCGATATAACTGTTTAAATCAACTATTCACTTACCTTCAGGTATATACATTTTATATTTACAGTTGAAAGCCCAAATTCCAAATGAATAAACCGGAGCTATGCAATAATCATAACCCGTAAATACTGAATTAAATTTAATATCCATTGAAAAAGTTGTCCTTTTACTCTCAAATTTTTGCTCATTTTTTTTAACTGTACAACCACCAGTTTTTATCATTTCTGTCAATTTTAATAAAACAAAAGAACATTTTTTCGATTCACAATTCTAAAAAGAATAATGGTAAAAAATCAGTTTTACACATTGAATGCAGTATGTCTAACATAACATTCAATTGACTTGCTGTTAATGTAATTTGAATCAGTCAATGATTATAATTTCTAGTCGGAGGTTGCGTAATATATTCGATTGTGTATTATTTCAAAAATTTAAAAAATATACATACATGTTCTAAAGTTCTTTAAAATATTTAAATGAATAATGAAAATAATTTAAAAACTTTAAAATTAATTCATTGAACTATAGTCTATGTAATGAATTTAATTTTCATTTTAATGGGAGTTAATTAAATGTTTTTCGGAGTCAAATATAATCAAATATACACATCCTATTACTTTATTGCAGTCGTCGCAGCGCAAGATATAGAACTCGTGTAGACAAAGTGACGTCACCCTGCTGACCTTTACAATATAACCAAGTACTTCATCCTTAGCTTTTGGCCTTGTCCAACTAACATGTTGCGTTTTACTTGTAAAAGAAATTGATAAATTGGGAACATAATAGTCTTTTAACGATGCCTCTTCACCTGCAATAAAGTAAAGAATTTGGTAACTCTCTTAAATAAAAAAATTAATTATTTAAAAGAATTTAAGCTCAACCATGCAATAAATAGAAAATACAGTTTTCTTTGAATGTCCAATACCTGTTATATATTAAACAACACATTTGAATGAAATAATTCCAATCTGTTCAAATTCACAAGATTATTAAAGTAGCAAATATGGATTACTTGAAATATCAATTAATAACAAAGAAGGAGGAAAATAAATAGTTATAAAAGTATAATTATTAGTAATTATGTACATACTTGGTAACTGTTGATCACTTAGCCTAGTCCAGGGACTCACAATTTTTAAATTTCCAATGACAACTTTCATTACGCGAAATAAATGTTGATGTAACAATGGCAAATATTTCTCATCAGCTTTCCAAGCTAAACATCAAAATATCATTAGAAATTACACATTAAAGTACTGTTTTGGTGATACATGATATCGTTAATTATAACAAACAATATATCGCTATCCAGTTAAAATCTAGCAATATTTAATTGATAGTAGATTGTTACAACAGCGAGGCATAAATAAAATGAAAATCTAAAATACCTAAAACCTAAATGTAACAGTAAAATTACAGTTAAAAATTAAATATTAATAAATACATATTAAACATACTTAATGTTGTGTTAGATAATTTTATCTCTCTAACAATATTATTTGTATACATGTGTTTGATTTCTAATACATATCCCTGCACACATTTTGCATGTTTGCCTTCCCAGTTGACAGTAATTACGCTAGAACGCGATGACTTTAATCTTATTGTAAATTTATCTAGTGAGAAAACATATATATGAACGGAAAAAATTAAAATATATCTTAAAATGGTAAAATTTACAAATAAAGAAATATATCGTTAAATATAACAAAAATACAGTTGATGATATAGTTCATTTTTGAATTACAAATTTTTAACAACTGTAGTTAATTAATTTAATTTGATGACATGAATCTTTATTGAGCGGATACTATATTAATTTTTTATATATTGAAAAACAACTCATTCATGAATTGAGTAAATACACTACATAAACGTACTATTGTCACAATAACAATTGCATGTTAACCATTCGGACCAATCATTGTTGTATTTAACAAATTTTCTGTTTGCCGAAAATAGCAATTGAAAGTAAACTGGTATTGAACTCAATATATTTGTGCGAACATATTCATAAGTATGTTCTAAAATAATAACAATAATAAGAACAATACAATATATTATTATCTATATAAAATATTTAGTTATGGCTAAATATAATTATCAGACTTTATTTTATTCAAACTGCTCTTTTTTTAACATACTTAAAAATGGGACATAATTAGTAAATCCTAGCAGAAATGTTATGAACAATGAAGGCTAGGTATATATTAATATAAAAGCATAACATAAGGTGTAGCTTACCAGTTTGTCTATAATAATCTTCGATACCAATTGGAAAATTATTTTGTTTGGCCTTAATTTGATATTTTTCAAAACACTTTGCAGAGAATTCCTCCCAACTTACATAATAGTGGGTAGTAGTTTTGGAGATATATATGTCCCTAACAACTGTAATTAAGAACAGAGGGGATAAGGATACAACAATCTATTAAATAATTAATAATTAAAGAATCTATTTTATACCAGATAAAACAAAATATTTAAGTGACTATTTATTACTTATTTTCAAGCTATTATATTGTCAATTAAATAATTATGCAACAATCTAAGAACAATCTATCTAAAGAATATAAGAATTCCTTTTACTACAATATAGGTATTTTTAAAAAGTAAATGTTAAGCAAAAATTATCAAAAGTTTACCAGGCAATCTAAAAAGAACCTTTGCATTAGCAAAATTTCCGAATCCATTCGTGTTTCCACAATATATTTTTATATGATAAGTCTTACAATATTCTCCAGAAAAAAATTGTGTTTGTTCAGTGGACAAATCTGGAACATATTTTTCTTCCTTTTCTAGGGACGAGCAGTTTTTATCATTATTTGATTCTATTTGATCTATAATTTTTTTTGTAAACTGAATTAAATGAGAATCTCTTTGTTTGTTGAACTAAAATAGTAAAAGAATAAAAGAATAATATTTATATTTTCAACAACTTTCATAATCTATCAAAAAATGGATTCCAAATGAAAATTATATTTGTGTAAGTCAAAAATGTTAAATCTAAAAAAGTGATATTATTACTAATATGTGTATTAATTAATAAAATATAGTGTAAATAATAAAAAAAAGATTAATTATATATTATTTTTTACAGCAATATTTTTGCTGCAAAATTTTATTTCTTATAATCGCTATTTAAAAACAATTACGAATATAAAAATTTTGTGTTGTGACAAAATAAAATTTAACAAAAGGATTGCTATTTATAATTATAAAAATTTATATTTTTTATATAAGATACCAGAATAGGCGTCATTGGAATATTTTTTAGAATCGTTTAGATTTTAAAAAACAATAAAAAACATGTGAAATTAACGACAACATTACCCCAGTAAAAATGTATTAAAGAAATGTCTAAGAAATTATATAAGAAATTGCATAAAACTTTTATATACTTTTTATAGAACATTTATAAAATACAAAAATGCTTTTAAAATAAGTTTAGAAAAAGTTTCTATAGTTAATATAAGTACAATAATTAAAAAAACCTGCCCTCTACTGCCCTCCAATATATTGCGACTGTATAAGCAATAAGAAGGACAACTCGAAATCCAAGGAATAGGGAAAATTTAATTGGGAGACAAACTATATACACACTATATTGGAGTAATTCTGGGTACAAGAAGATAACGATTCTTAATAACGGAAAGGAGTTAGGTCGTGTCAGGACAGGGTACACGAACAGTTTAAATTATTTAGTTACTTGAAAGGTTTATATTATAGACTAAAAAGTCATGCTTCATTCTTTAGTCATATACTTATGTAAATATAGAAATTATTATTTTTTCTTGTGGTGGAACAGATTTCATCATCGTATCTGGTGCTGTGCCAGTATTTTTCACAGATCAAATGATGGAAAGTATATTGTTGTCCGCGGCTGTTGCGAAAAAGATACATTGATATATAGAGCTTTTATTGGTTTGAGGTTAGAGGTTGCTCACCTTTCAACAGAGGATAAATTGATTAAGTCTAAGATTGAAAACCGCGTTTTCGATATAACGAGAAGTTTGGACTGTCCTTTTAATTGAAGTAAAAATATGCTTTACAATGTTTTCTGATTCGCTTATTTTTATGTTTCATAGGCATTTTTCACTTAGAATGGATACGCACCTGAGTTTCTTACACAAATTTATTTTTTATTTTAGAATCATTATATACAACATATTTGTAAATAATTACAAAACATTGACATTTTTATTAGATGTAAATAAAAGATCATACATTTTGAAAATATCAGTTACTAGTACTAGCCAGCCTCCAATGATTTTTTTGTAACATAATAAATTTCAACAAATTCAATTAAATATTTTCAAAAATATGGACTGAAAATATTTTCTATAACCAATTCAGAAGATATTCAATTTATATTTTTAGATTCTACAATACGTTTTTTGACTTCAATTATCCAAAATAAAATTAGAATGTTTGTTATTATTTTCCTATTAGCATTAATTAATATTAAAATCAAAAGTAATATTTTTAATAGCTTACATACGAATAATTTAACATATAATACCTCGAAATAATATTTAAAAATAAGATAAGGGTAAATTTAAAATTTAAAGATATTTCAGAATAAAAACCATTTTAAAAACAATAACATGTACATACAAATTAAGGTGTACATTGTTTTTGTAATCTAACCAAATTTAGCAAGTCGGTTTAAAGCAGGTCACCCTGGCCTTCCTCACTACTATAGGAACATCAACGTAATGCGTTAATAATACTTATTACATACTATAAATATTTCACCTTCTTTGTTAAAATTGTTCGAATCAATTCAACACAATTAGTGTTTTGCTCTTGTACTGTTACGACAATCATTTTAGTACTATTAAACTTTTTTTCCAAGAAACTTGGCTCCCACTGAACGAAAGTATGTTCTCTAAATGTTCCAGTAAGTTTTATCTTCACCGGTCCAGCCACTGTAAAATCAAATTTGTTTATATCGATAAATATAAAATGGAATTAATATGAAGTAGTAGACTAAGAAATGTTGTGATAATATATATATATAGAGCTGTGCAACATAGCTTAAAAATTATATTAAAATATATTAATAATTCAAACACACAAAATGGATACAAGGGCATTTATCTATATGAAAAGCAGTATAGTCTAAAGTAAAATAAAATGCGAGAAAAAGAAAAATGTGTAAATATAATATGCATCTAATTGTGCAGAAAAATAATAAATATTAAAAAATATAAAAAAATTAAAAGATATTAATAATATAATATATTTGATTTGATATGATATGGGATGATGTGATAATTACATTTACATAAACACATTTAATGAACCTATAACCACCTTATCATGTTAATAAAAAGACTTACTGTAGAACTGGGTATAGTTTGTCCAATCTGACCACAGTCCAAGGTATAACGCATTGTTAGAAATTCCAAGATAATGCCTTATTCGAACCGAAACCGAGTCTATCTCATAAAAATCAAATTTTAAAGCTAAAACAATTAGAAACCAAATATTTTATAAAAATATTGATATAAATTAGTAAATATTTCAAGCTAATAAATATTTCAGTCCATTTTATAAATTTCAACGTGATATTACACAAAATGAGAAATCATATTTAAAATTTCTCTAATAGATGTGAAAACATCAATATATTAAAAATTTGTTAAAAATTAAAAAAAAGGTAATTATAGATTTTTTGAAAGTTCAATACAACACTAGTTTTCTACACTGAAAATTCATATAATTAACGTTATTTTATCGTACAGATGATTTTGTACATTAAAAATAAAACGCAGTTTTAAACAACAAAAATACTATTGAATTTGACATTTTGGAATATGGAAAATATGATTAATAAATATATTTTTACTGATAAATTAAAAAAAAACAGCCAGATTTTTTTTAGATAATTCGTACACGATTGGTCTGAAGGGACTAAATAGTACGAATTAAAGCCGGACATCTCGGGTTTTGTTTGTATTTTAAAATGTGTAAAACATGTTTTTTTAGTATTGATCCATTTAATTTTTATAACATTGCAATCCTGATCATAATCCAAATTTGTAATTATTGGAGCTAGAATACAATATAAAAAATACAATATTATTGCACTAATAAATATATCCCTCATTCTACTACAATAAATAAATTAACATTTGTAATCATTAAAATATAATTAAAAATTTCAACTAATAATTACGTTTCTTATATTCACACAATGACATTTTCAGGGCTACACCTGGTTTCATTATATTATAAAATTTTGGCCTCACTGAAACCGTCACATTATGTGGATCAACAATAGGATATGTCAATTGGATGTATTCTATAAAATAGGTAAATTAGTTATATTTAATATGGTGCAGTGTGTAAGAGAGGCAAATAACAAAACAATAAAAGTAAAATATCAATGCAATATGTGAAAAATTAACAGCTAAAAGAAGTAATTATCAATCAAAAAATTATTAAAATTAAAGATGATCATGATTTCTTCAATGATAAGATAGTTCTGATTTTGAAAGGGTCCAGAGTGAATTGATTTTTGTTTCTATTTCAAATATAAGGACAAGACTAGGTAATTGGTACGAATGGAAAGTGTTCTATATGTTTATCCAAAAAATCCTTGAAGATTGGGCACGAGAGTTTTTAAACATTTTTAATCAACCAATTTTGTTATTCAGGAAGCATGTTTAAGATATGACAGTTGGTATTGTTGGTTATGTTTTGAACAGACGTGGTTTGGTAGTATTTTATCTTTGTACTCTGGTGTGCCAAATAAACGTAACCCTCCGTTTATTGTTATAGTGTCAAAAATAGGTAACACCCCCGTTTATTTGAACCCCCTCTGATTATTGATTTTATATAATAGGCAACCCCACTCACCCCTTCCTCTGCTTATTTATTACATATAGGCAACCCCTCCGTTTATTAATCTTTATACATATATTATAAGTGATATTAAATTTACAATAATTTATTACAACATAAGTTATTAACCAGAATCTTTATAAAAATATATTTTTTAAACATTATTTCAATTTTAGAGTTATTGTTAAAATTTAGGAACTAAGTAAAATATTCCAAAAAATGCAACCGTTCTCTGGAGTAATATGTTATCTATACTATCAAAAGGGTCATTTTAATACTGTTTTATATTAATCATTTTAAATTAAAGTATATATATATATATAATATCATATTTAAGGAACATTTTTGAAGTCAATATGAGTTCAAAAATTTAATATAATTACTGCATTCATTTTTTCCGGAATAATTATAATTAATATGGATCAAATTTACTGGATAAAAAGCAATTTCAAAGATACTCCTCCCTTGTGTATACTTACTATATATGGACACGTTATACATCATTACATGACTGTAACTGGATGCACTTTTTATACTAAGGCTGATTTCATAATGTTTTACACAGGAATGCGAAATAAATTCCCACGCTAATAGTAAAATTAAAGGATTTGAATGAAATCGTATCCGTAAGTTATACGGTTCTATAAAAAAAGTAAAAACATGGATTATTTGCAAAACAAAAAAATACTCAAAGAAAAAAAAGTATAATGTTATCATGCAAGTATTACAATTTAGTCAAATAACTATTACATTAATAAAAATATTCTTTTTATAAAAAAATAATTTTGCGATTGTGTAAAATTTTATTTTTCAAATATTTTTACAAATCCATGGTGAACAACAAATTTTTCTAAATATTTTTTTAAGGATGTTTCCCTCAAAATGACAAAAAATTATGAAATTAACAAGGAGCCAATTCTCTCGATTATGTACAAAGTGATCCAGAATTTTTGAGAATTAGCAATGTACAGATTTTTATGAATAAATTTATGATTCTTTGAATTTAAATTTTGAAAAATGTATAAGTTGCATTATTATAGATTTAGTGTGAAGTCTTTGTCACATATAGTGAAGTCGTTTAGGGAAATTATCGTTATAGGTCAGACAAAAGCATTGATAAACATTTTTATGGACATTTATGACCATAAAAACCCAAAAATCTCATGCTCCAAAAAATTTGACATATGGATCAATGCAAATGATCGCTTAGCTGACGGTTTATATAAAACAAACTAAACATTCGTATATTTTACATTAAAATGTATAGGGCTTAAAATATTAATTAAAATACTATTAATACGTATTAATACATTACAATTAAAATATTATGTACATATCAATACTTGAAAACATTTATTGTCATAAATTGATGATTAATGTTATGGATCTACTTGCTGTCCATCATGTTGAATACTTAAATTCATTTTCTTGAATAGAAAATTGCATCTTTAATGTCCTTTATGTTCCTTGTTCCCAGGGCAACGATTTTCGGCTTTAGTAGGCATCATAAAGCGATGTCGCAGGACGTTAAATCTGGACTACGAGCTGGACAAAGGGTCAGTCTATACTTACCAACCCATCTGCCCAGGAAAGTTTCTTCCAAAAAGGATTTGGTTAGAGTTGTGTCCGCTGGTGCACAGTTCTTTGGAAGTGAGAACACAAAAGAATACCTTTTTCTTCTAAAGCTGGTAGAAATAAATCATGTAACAAGTAACAATGGAATCACACTACAGTCACACCTTCTAAGAAAAATTGATCTATTAGATGTATTTCAGATATTGCCGCCCAAACCATTACCTTCGGAGGATGCTGTGGGTTTTGTTTCGACCAGAAAGTTACCATTACGTTGGATTATCCTTCTGCATTAATTGCAAATTAGTAGTATGTGATAGTGACTTCTAACTAATAACTCATCGCATACAACCCCAACTCTTTCCCTCCTCCATCAAAAAAAATAAAAATAAAATATAAGCATTACGTTAATAAATAAAAATAAAAAATGTTATCTTCCCCAAAAAAAAAATCTAATATATGACCAAAAAATTGACGCCCAAATATATCAATATCTTACGGACACTTAATTAATTTTACCAATACTTTGATTTATACCAAAACGGTATGGGAGGGGGAGGGGTGTGCGACGAGTCATGAGTTAGAAGTAGCTATCACATACTACTCAAATTCATCTGAGAAAAAAAGTTTGTGCCTTCTTTAATTATTGTCGTATTTTTACAGTATTTGTCTACAGAATTCTACTCGGTTTACATTATTTTTCACTGGAAGGTATTGGACTCTCGTCGATTTCCATGATTTGAAACCAAGATTCTTTTATGTGCGCTGTAAGGTTGTGTTTGCAATTCATTTAAATTTCTTTTGAGTGACTTTAGGATTTTCTTTAAATGACTCGTCGACAATATCATGTTCGTCACCCCTTTCATTTTGGCTGCCCGTTTCGCTTTTTGTCAAGAATGATTTCACTAATGGAGAGTTTTTCTTCCAAGATCGCAATAGCAGAGGTTCTTATATAGAGGATCTGGATCAAATTTATTTCTTTATTTCTGTTTAAAATTTTTAATTGCAGCAATAATTTTATCACATTCATGATAACAACAAGCGCAAAAAATTCGGAATTCTAATGTATATTCATTTTAAATGATCATTAATTTTTGCAAGCTAAACAACATTAAATAATAAAAAGAGACAAACTATAATATATCGTATACATATTCCAGAATTTAAATTAATAGAAGCAACTAATCGACTTATTCATAGAAGCAAAGCATCAATTTTTTCATAAAATAAATTCATAGATTTATTCATAGAAATTTTTAATTTTCAAAAAATTGCGTTTTATGTCTATGTAACAGGGGCTACTGGTGGTAAGTATTTCACGCATCATATGGTTCAAATAGAAATTATTTTGTAACTCATTTAAAGTTAATATCATTAATTTTATTATTTTATTATTATTTTGAAACCTGCTAATAAAGTATTACAATAACAAAATAACTGGAATCTTATTCAAAATACTCTTAACAAAAATGTATGTATCTGTATTGGCTCACTTGCGGTCCGCTGACAACATGTATCAAATCCTCTTATAGAAGGGCCCCATGTAGTCTGTTTAATTTCTTCTCCTTCATTAACGTCATCAATCCAAGTGTTATTGTGTTTATATCTTTTAAATATTTGATAAACTATTCGTCCTTTATATACACAATCTTCCAAATTGTTTTGATTTTTTATTATATGAGCTAAAATATATTATTCATCTTATTAATAAATGTATTATTGGATTTTTTAATTATTACAACAGAAAGGTCCGTGTACCACAAGCAAGTGTCCTAGGCCCGCATATATATAAATTTTTCGTTCTAAACTGTAGTTATGTCATCCGGTACAGATGGCGTACAGACCTGGGGCCAACATGACACTATAGCTGCTATGCACTTAAATTCAGAACTTCAGAAATTCTAAAGCTACACATCTTAAACAAACTCGCAATACAACAAAGACTATCCAGAAATGTACTGCAGTAGAGGTAAAAATGAATGCCTTAGTTCTAGCCTATATAGTAAAACTTTGGAAGTTCTCTATCGTTTTCATTATGGATCCATCATAACCTGGTTACCACACTGCTAACGTGCTCTGAATAGAGTCTTTGTCGCTGCTAAATATTTCCTACACTACACTGCATTAATGTGCAAGATAATTAATTTAATTATCCTGCATTACGTATTCAGAATACTCAAATTGTGTTAGAAAGTCTTGTATAACCCCACTTTTACTTAAAAATGCTTCTAGATCCTTATAAAAGTCCTTTTCCACAAAATCCATCTAGTCTACCACACAGGTAAGTGCACTCTTTGAGGATCTGCATTTACTAAAGTCATGTTCGTAGTGAATAATAATGTCCAAATCTATAAGCACTGCAGCACTTCTCTTGCAACTATACTTAATTCGACGTTTATTAACTGTGAAATGGTGCAAGATATGTAGAAGGAATACGGAATATGAAGCTGAAATAGACTGATATTTAACAATAAAGAGTATACAATTACTTCTGTGTTTTATACATCGTATAAGATATAAGAGGGTACAATACCCTCTTAATTTAGATATTAGGAGTATGCGCTGAGTCTAACTTTGAAATTAAAGTGATGATCATAAAATTTTGTTATTGCTATTGTTTTTATCACTAAATAATTAAATTTGTACAAAGGAATGCTATAAAGAAATCAGCATTTTGGTTAACATAATCTGTATTTATTTAAACTGTAAAGCAAACTTTGTGAATTCACATATAGAAACTCTTTGCAGCAAGATTAACAATCCGCACTGCAAATACTCTTAATATCTTTCCCTCATTAGCAAAGGACTTTGTAAATGTTGTTTAGCTGAATTAATCCAATAAATAAAATATTACTCTGTAAATGTATTTTATAAACTATTTTATAAACATCATAAAAATAGATATATTATCAAATACAAATATCAATATGTTGAAAAATTACAACAGAAATATATCAACAAATATACCTTATAACAGATATTTTTGTATATATTTACTTTATAAATTTCAGTATTCTTTTAACAATAAACACTTTTAAAATGTTTATTACAAATATATAGTATACATTAAATATTAACACATTAAATAAAATACATTTAATTGTATAATTATAGAAAAGAATATGTATTATCTAAGTATTTATCTTGTGAATTCAATTTAGAAATCTAAATAACAATGTATAAATGTGTTACAGGATGGATGCTTTATCAAATAACAGTCAAGATAAATGGAAATCATATCGTTGCATAGTGAGACACTGTTGTAAAAGTGCAACTATATTGACCTCGTAAATTAATACAATTGTTAGTTACCACTGTAAAAATTGCCGGGTAGATAGGAATTCTAAGTTTTGTGTAAATACAACATAAAATTCAACACATTTGTAAATTACTCAAAAATTATATATGGAATAATATCTCCATAATATGTTTAATAATGTCTCCATTATTATCAAAAAAAGACGTTAATTAAGTCTGGAATTTTGTTCTGCAAATGTTTTGGAGTAATAGAGGATGGAACAGAATTCTGAAGTTCGTTTAGAAGTAGGTAATATACATTTCACAAATAATATATCAGAATAACTTCTTTTAGTTGACATAACATTGGATGTAGATTGGAAGCAGCTTTAGAAACAGTTCTGAATATTGTTGTGGGAACGGTGCAAACACATTTTTTATTTCTTGTATGGTGATCTTAGAAAAATTTTGAGGCCAGTGAAGAGAACAAATTGTTTAAATGTTCGTTGAAGTAAATGTAATTTAGAAAATATGTTTTATACGAATTAATTCAGAGTATGCGATCTTGTTATTTTTTTGGAATTTGTAGAAGAATTTTTGTTATTTTATTTATAGTCCGGAACGTCAATAAACAATACACTTTTGGGGCATTATTCAACACAAAGTGAATACAATTCACAGCACACTGCACGCTGGGAGTTAATTGGAATTTCCAAAAACCACACAAAAATCAATATTCCTTTACAGTATAATTTGAACCAATCAAGCAATTTGAACTCTGTCAATTTGCATATTTTTGTTAAAGATATTTTATCCACATACAATTTTTTCTGTAAATTCCCAGAATAGAACAATAATACATTTCCTTTAATTAGTAGTTCTACAATTTACAGAATTTCGATGTAATAGTGGATTTATATACTCGGTAAATAAAGAAATATGGTCGATTCACATGAAAACTTAGTAAAAAACAGACACACACTTTTAAAAAGCATAGTTTAGCTCCTTTTTTGCAGAATTTGCTTTAGTGTAATAACTATAGATAACGTCTACAAAGGATGTAATCATACTAAAAAGTTTTTAATAAATAATTTGGAATATTGCTTCAACCCGAAATAAATCAATAATAAAACAATAAACAATTGTAACAATTTTTATAACACTAAATTAATCGTCAAGCTATTATATATAGCCTAGTTTGAAATTTCTGAATTTATGAAAGTAATTATTTGTGTATGCGTGGCGTAGGGTGGCGTAGAGCGTAACAGTTATAGGTATTTTTGTAATCGATCTTTTGTACGACGTTTTCTACTGTTTGATATACACTACTTTAAATGGGTACTCATATTTATGTTGTACTATTCATTTTAATATCATATATTTTAATGAATTTAAACATATATTTTCTAACGTATTAATATAATAAATTCATTAAAAAGTATTTTTTTTAAATAGCATTTTTTAAACTTCTAGATAATTATTATTTACTTGATTAAAATCAATAATAATAAATTTATTTATTTATTTAAATCACAAGTTCCTACTTGTTGTCTGGATTTTTTTGTTCTTTTCAGTAATTATCTTCTCACGGTAAGAACTATTGCTGAATTTAGATACTAGTATTTCAAAGTAACCGTAGCATGGCAATTTGGGATAAGTAATTTTAAAGACAGCGTTACAATCTGTACTTTCATTAAGAGACAAAATAACATGATCTTCTGAAAAAGTAATATAACAGTATATACAATATTATAATATCCTTTGAGACAGGAAATTAACTTTTAGCAATAAAACTAAACCACATATTATTTCGTGTTACAATTCTTAAGTAGTTTTGTGTTTAAATGAGCTAAAATATTTAAGTTTTACAACTTATAAATATTTGTGTTTTTGGTACCTACTACCAATAATATAGAACACTTTCGTTACGGAATATTTGTAGGTATTCCAAAATTAATTTTAATTTGTCAGCAATCATTTCCTTCAGGATTTCACATTAAATGTGGAACAATTCGATTCAGAGAAAACGGTTTCCAATTTTCAAATCCGAAATGTAAATCTTTTTTAAATGTAATATTTATTAAGTGACAGACGTGTGAAATGCTGTCATCTATAGGCTAACACTGAGAGAATAACACATTTACACAGAATTAATGCACCACATCATTATTTATTAATTGTAATGTCGGATATTTTTTTCTTTTCTCAGTGTTAACCTCCCAATGACAGCTTATCACACTTATCACATAATAAATATTACGTTTTGAAAAAGATTTAATTTTTTGATTTGAAAATTGGCAACCGCCGTCTCTGAATCGAATTGATTCACATTTAATGTGAAATCCTCAAGGAAATGATTGCTGACATATTAAAATTTATTTTGGAATACCTACAAATATTCCGTAAAGAACTTGTTCTATATTATTGGTAGTAGGTACCAAAAACACAAATATTTATAAGTTGTAAAACTCCCATATTTTAGCTAATTTAAACACAACATTTTTTATGCTAATGGTAATATAATTGTTTAAAAAAATGAATCGTTCATATACCTTCTTTATTGTTGAAACAACAAAGTGTTTTTCCTGTAACCAGTGTACTCCATTTTCCATATAGTGATCCAGTGCCTGATATCATGTGTATAGCTGTTCGAACACGGAATTTTAAATGTTCAGGATCATTACGATCAAGGATAAGGAAATTATCTAAAAACAAAAATGATTGTTCAGAATACATATTTAAATAATCAATTAAGGTAGTATGGTTTCATAATATTTATTTTTGTTTAAATAAATAAAAATATAAATAATTTTTAATTCAAATTATATTAAACAATTCTTCATCCATTATTTGTGTACAATAATTTTGAATATGTAGGTCATGCAATTATTAAAAAAGAACAATGAATTCGACTTATTTTGTTTAAAAGCTAATTAATTACTGCTAATCTTTCCAATCGAAGATCATTATAAATTTTGTCAATTTTTTCTTCCCAGTTATAACCAAATGAATAAACATTTGTAATTATAAATTTAATAATAATTTATAAAAAAGCGTATATAGGTATCTAATTGAAAAATGACATTAATATTAATATTGGTCAACACATATTTTGCTCTAAGATCTGACAATTAAGGGGTATCACGTTAAGTTTATTTTCTATTTTTTCTATAAAATCTCTAAAAATAAACCCGATTAAAATACTTTTTTCAAAACATATAAAAACAAATAATATGCAGTATAACCCAGATAGTTTACGGTAGATAACAGTGATATCGCAATAAATAACAGGATATAGTCGATATATATGTGAGGAAAATTCGTCAGATTTTTGTTCTATGACTTACCGACATAATTTCTATATATTACTATATTATATAACATTAGTTTTTGCCTATTAATCTATTAATCATGCGTAAGGCATTTCCAGGCCTATAGTGGTTCGGTCAGGTCATTGGCAAAAAGAGGACATTTCATTTTGTTTAAGAATTTTTAATTTTACAAAAAAAGAAAATCAATTTTTCCGTGCAACATATAATAAGTGCCCTTGGTCCAAATGTCCTTTTAAGCTAGCCAATGCCGAGCTTGTCGGACCCTGTGCTATACGGCCCTGCTTTGTATTGTGAATGGTTTATATACACTCTTTATTAATGAATAGTTTGTCTGCTTTCTCTCTCGAACTGCAGAAAACCAACCGCTCTCTCGATAGAAAAGTCAGATGTGGCTAATATCGAATATCGTCATAATGTGTCCCGCGGTTTGTTAAATGCAGTTAAATGCAATAAGTACTGCGTATGATCCAAAAAAATTGCGATTATTTTTTAATAGTTCAAAGAGAAGCTCAAGTGTGTGTTATCCACAATGGAAATTTACTTGGTGCAATTCCTATTAGACATTCTGTACCTCTATTTAAAGAGGAATATGGTCACATAAATAAATTTTTTAATTACTTAAATATGATGAACATAAGTAGATCTTAAAATGTTTAACTTTTTACTTGTTCAGCATGGAGGCTAAACAAAATATCCATGTTTTTTGTGTCAGTGGGATTCTCGAGTTAGTGACAAGCATTGGACTCAGAAGAACTGGCCATTAAGAAAATGTTTGACTGTGTGAGAATAAAATGTCATAAAACAAAAACTAGTGGATCGGTAAAAAATCATCTTTCCTCCTTTTACATCAAACTGGAATCGGTGAAACATTTTGTTAAAGCTGTGAACATAAAAGGTGACTTTTTAAATACATATGCACTATTTTCCCCGGATTAGTTTTAAAAAACAAAGCAGGTGTTTTTGACGGACAACAAATCAGAATTCTATGAATGATATAGAGAGAACAAATTGAAATTATTTTGTCTCTATGTCAAATTAGACACGCCTAATCCTCATAAAATTAACATATTACCATTAGATAGAAACATATTATAATCAAAGATTTGATCTAACATATTTTTATTCTCCAAAATAGTCAACCGAGGACGTCACAGTTTAAAAGAAGGTCAAATATACAAAACACGGATATTTTGGCAAAATATTGGCCTTAAATATATTTCCAAAACATGTATTCTAAAAATATTTCACCAGCAAATTAGTGTATTATAGTTTGTTTACAAATTACAGTAAAAATAAAAAAGAACAAAACTAGTCTGCATATATAACAGACAATAAAACGAAACAGATTCATCTTTAGCTATCTAACAACAATAACTATTTATAAACAATATATTGAAGTGTGTTCAAATTATATTATCATGGATCATCATCAGATAAGTCATTCTCTGCGATTTAATCCAAATGTTGCTGCAGGTCAATCCTGAGCATATACCACTAGCACTGGTGCACGGAGGGTTAAATTCTCACAGGAACATTCATTGGTTACAATAATTTTTGCATTTGTATTTTTTCAATTGCAACAACTGTGAGGGTGCAGGAGAAAAGTCCGAAGAAATGTGTTCTAAGTAGTCCTCACTCTGCTTCCATCTAATTTGTCACATAGAACTGAATCTACATACTAGGAAATGGCCTCAAACTGCTCGAGGATATGCTTTTCCAGAAAGCATATGCAATACCGCATTAGGAGCATATACTCGTTCCAAGATATCACTTAATACCCTTCCAGCTATGAGATGTCCAATAGACCCAAGAAAACTCATCTGTGTGAGAAACCCACCAGACCGTAAGACCACATCTTTCATTTCATCTGTAACATCTGATATTTCCACCATAGTAGTTGATCAAAGGTAAGAACTGCTGCAACACCACACTGTACTGCTTGCTTCCTTGTGCACATACTTAATTGTAGAAAACACACATGACATGTTTGTTAGATCCATGTCTATCATTGTACGAAAGAAAATTCTGGATTGTCCTGGGTGATCATAATCGAATATGCTTTGCATCATTCCAGACCAACTTGGTCTTAAAGATTTAAGGGGCCAAATCATTTTCCGAACAATATCCGTCTGCCATGTCGTATCATCATCAGCTGCCGAATTCGATGGCAACTCGTCTTACACCAAGCTTAATACCACACAATTTCTGCGGTTAAGGCAGGGAAACTTCCTGATGCGAGAAGCTGAAGCAATTTTCTTTGTAGTAACACACATTTTCCGAAAAATCGTTTTTTATTTGATACTTTTTGTGTCACAGCTGCAATGATTTGGTCTCACAATTTGAGGTCACAAAAATGTCTGTAACCAGTCACATGACCTTAAAAAAATATGGTCTAATGATACCACTCGATTACGCCCAGAAGATTGACGTCCGGTTGAATTACAATTTGTGGATTATCTGCTCTCCAGTAGACACAATTGGAGCGATTTATGTGAACTGGAACTGGACCACATCAGACCAAAAGATTCTGTCTAAAAATTCGTTATCATAACCTGTCATGTCATGCAAACTCCACTCGTCGGTCATAATCGTCTTCATGAAGACTATGGATTAGCCGTGGAATGTAAGGTTTGAGACCTAATTTGTAGAGCCATTTTAATACACTAGAGTGGCTCACATTAATATGATTATCCCCAGCAGCTGAAAGATTTGAATACGACGATGTAATGGATGTAT
Source organism: Vannuccia rotundouncinata (assembly GCA_034780395.1). Lineage (NCBI taxonomy): Eukaryota > Metazoa > Platyhelminthes > Proseriata > Coelogynoporidae > Vannuccia > Vannuccia rotundouncinata. The sequence continues at coordinate 15,458 of JAUZNC010056212.1, read as the reverse complement.
ACATTTGATTTAAAATTATATTATGTTACCTTGTCCAGACTTTTCGACCACCCTGTATTTTGTAAACATGCATAATTGCAATAAAAAATATACTTAACCCTGCGAATTAATAAAATAAAGAACCCTATTTTTATAGTCATTTTAGAGATCTTAAGAGTCATTTTTAATTATAAACTTACCTTTGATGGAAGCTTTAAAAAAAGTGGCGTTTTTGGGATCATTTGTCATTTGATAAATAATTTCATATTCATATGTTATCATAGGGGATAATGCATTCGTGTGCTCTTCCCAGTGAAACTCTGATTTACATTTTTTATAATCAACATCGAAATACACAGTTAGGGGAACTGTTGGAATAAAAAATAGGGAATATTGAAGAATCACATTAATATCAGGATTAATATTAAATAATTGTTACACATTAAATATAGCGCCTCAGGTTGAGACAATGTCAGCCGTGTTTTACAGAAAATAAAAAAATGGTGATACTTAACCGAATAGGCAGGTAATGGAGAATATACAAATTGAAAGTTTTTAAATGGAATTTTGAAATACAAATTTTGTTAATGGCGCGTAGTGAAGACTGGTAGGAGATCCAAAGAGCCGACGATCCATCGAGAATCCACGATCTGAGATTAAAGATGAATGTGGGTGCAGTCGGCTCGGGTAGAACAGCCAGTGACATTGCCAGTCCCCAGATCTTAAATATATTTGGGTCCAGATTTATGGATGGCATTATAAGTAAAAAGAAACAGTGCGTTTATGAATTTGTTCCTTAATCGGGAGCTAGTGCAACTGATGAAGTAATGAAGATTTAGTGACAAGACAAGTTGAATCAAGTCGGGATATTTAAAAGGCGTTTTCAAGATATTTGATGCAGTGGGATGTGAGAACAGAAGAAGCACGACTTGCAAACAAAAGAAATATGTTCTTTGAACGAGAGACATGAATCGAAGGTTCGATTAATATGTAGACTAATTGAATAGTTTAGTACGGGCGCTAGTACCCTCCAGCTTCAAGGAAGGAGGTATCAACATTGACCCCCTTATAATTGGGGGTAATAATGTTAAACATTCGGAAATGGACGGTTGTCGGTTTTGGCAGGTTGGTTCATTTTTCGTACACCAATAAGATATGGTTCCTATAGAGCCCAAAAAAGGTCCAGTATTACATAGTCCTCTATGGACATAAGTAGTATAAATGATATTCATACTCAAAATTCCTTTATGTTAAAACAGGAAATGCATATTCTGATAAAAAAATAGTACTTGTCAGAAAACACAAATGCTATTAAACAGAGAATTTCATGTGGTTGGAATAATCATAATTTGGTTGTCCGAACATCTTAAAACATAAATTTTATCAAGTAGCCTTAATCTTTCTATTTTGATTTCTTAACTTAAACACGAGTTAAAAAAAATTATGACAGGCTCCAACAAAGTCTCTTAATTACAAAAATGTCAATAGACGTGAACCTAGAAGTAATGTAAAACTCGCAAAAATGATAAAACACGTACGTATTACACTGCGTATTTCTAATGGTATATATACATTATTCTCTCATTATTTTGAGTGTAAATTATGTATCAATTTATTAATTTTTAACTTACAAGAGTGGCAGATATACATGCATTGTATCCCCTTACTTTCCCGACTCTTTGTAATTGTAGAATGCAAATACGGATAGTAATGCAAATGTTTGTGTACAGATTTTACTATAAAAACCATATCTTGAATATTGTTTACAATATGAAAATATTCTGAAGGCATAATAAAGAATATATTTAGTTTTCAATTTTTTTTTATTTTCTTTTGACAGTTCAAATAACACTTTTTGGATATGTTAAAATATAGTAATATAATCTTCTTCCTTCTAATCATAAATAACCCTACTTAATATATGAAAGAAACGGAATTTTAAATTTAAAATAAAATTGTATTCATTGTAGTACACGTTTATGTGTTGGATCTATGAAAATTCGGAATAATATAAAGTCTTTACAGCAACATAGAATTCCTCTTTTCTTTTATATATTAATTATATTATGATGTTGCAAAGGAGAACCTTAATGTTATCATAACTATACTACTTATACCAATTATCATCCGTTCAAATAATTATCATAATGAATCCATTTTTTCCAAAAATGTATTTGTGAAACATTCTCAATATCCTTAAAACATAATAAAACGTTAAACTACTGGTTATAAACATTTTATTAATAAGAGTAATTATATATTTTTACATAAGCAACACAAATTTACTTGTAATTCCTTTTAATTCAATCCATGTATCGTTAATTAACACTTCGTATGTCAAATTTCCATTAACAATAGGACAATTATCGCCACTCCATTTGATTTCAACTCCTTTGTCTAATATATATGTTAGCTTTAAAATTGTCGGGACTATTCGTCAGACAATTAAATAAAAAGAAAAATGTTGGTTAAAATATAAAGATACACAATTTTTCAGACTATCTTAAAGTAGTAAAATAGTCCTATATAAACACATGAATAATATGGAATATTTATTTCCTAAACAAATATTACTTACATGCTCAAGATTAGATAGACAGGTAACATATGTTTAAACATTGTATTTTTTTAAATTATGTAAAATTTTCAGTTAAAATTATATTTATTTAAAAAGATAATAATAATAACCAGTCATTTAGTTATTGTTTTGTATAGTTGTTACCTTTTGGTTTAATATGAATTACATCACATATCTTGTTGCTAAGTGATTTAGCCACACTTTGCACGCACACAACATATGTTTCACATTTTTCCGTTTTAAATCGATAGCTAACCGAATCGAGTGAAGTTTCTAACTTTTCTAACGGTGTTTCACGTTTACATGAAACAAAGGATATTTCCTTGTAATACTCGTCAGTAAAAAACTTAGATTTTGTTATCTAAAATGAATTCAGTATTTACAGTAAACATGTAAGTAAGTAACTAAGTAAGTAACTAAGTAAGTAAGTAAGTAAGTAAAAGTTCTGGTACTGTACCTAGTTATCATTTTTTAAAGTGAGTAATTACATAATTAAAATAAACAAAAAATTAGTCGTGTAAAACGTTTTATATTTGCATAAAAAATTATTTTCAAGATACTTTTTAATACTATTAAAGAAAAGATAGTATTAAAAGAAAAGATAACATAAAATTAGTAGGACAATTGATTTATCAATATTAGTTTTTTATTTACAAAGGAACTAAGTTTAAAACTAATGTATTCACGTGTTATTTACAAGTTATAGCCACCAGTTTGTCATTAATCCAATAAAAACGTCGACAAGTGAAGTTAATAAAATAAAAAATATAGTTAATCAACTTATAAATACTATAATATTATATGAAACTGATAAAATCTCGTAGAGAGGAATTATATTAATTTTAGATTCAAAAACATAAAAGCAATAATAGAATAGTTATAAAAAATCAAACATATAGTAACAACATACTTTATCCTTTCTGAACACTGTTTGATGGATAACACATTTGAATTCATAGGAATTAACGGAAATTTGTAACAGGTAGCCTAGTATACGAAAATTAGGATTTGTTGGACTCTTCCAATTGATATCAATTATTGAAGTGAAATTTTTCAAGTTTTTATCATAAACATCTTCCAGGGTAAGGTCCTTAATTTCAGTTTCCACTAAAACGTTTTTAATAATAAGTTACATTTTTATTTCGAATAGAATTTTTCAATTAAATTTTGATTTTTTCAATTCACTCTATTCATAACTAACGAATATGTGAACATAATTACATTTATCGTTAAGTGCTTCCACTGCTTTCAATAATTAACAGAAAAGTTAAATTAAATAGGTATATATCTAGAATTTATAGTTTAATTAAATAAATTATAGTGTTATTGTATTGTATTGTTTTAAATCTTAAACAGCATTTTAAATTATATGATAGGATATTTGGAATTATGAAATGTAATTAAAATATTGCAAAGTTTTAAAATTATAATTTTGTGAGCATTTAAAATTTTTTTTAGTGTGACTTTTAATTTTAGAGATTTTAATATTTTAATGAGTTTTTTTTGGGAACGTATTTTCAATTTTTGTAATTGGTTTCTTCCCATCAAAGTAGTATGAAATACAGACCTTCAACTCATTTGAGTTATCGCGCACTTGATTTTGATTGGGGGCAGGGGGTAGGGGTGCAGGGGGAATTTTTAAGAATTTGATTTTACTATTGAAACTTGATTAAAAATATAATTAACGATTCGAATTTAAATCATTTATAACTACTTTTAGATATTTTTTGAAAGTATATATGTCCATATTTTTTACAATATTTAACTAGTTTACTAATGAGACACAGTATAGCAATACAAAGTTCTAAAATAATTTTACCATTTAGGATGTCGCCTTGAATGGGATGAGCCTGTGGATGTGGAAATATACTGATAGGTTTGTGGGCGCAAGAGCGTAAACCATTTAGACGATTGTCTGTTGAGTACCATGTCAGCTATTGATCAGTAAACTCATTGAGTATTGTTAGATTACTCCGGTTCCATATTAGTTTGTACAAAATGGCTATGGCGGATTGTATGGCAAGAATTGTTACTGTTTAAAATTTTAGAAACAATATATATGTTCAGTAAATATTTTTAATATTATCATTTCGTATATTTATTTAAAAGTCATTTAAAAAATTCATATTAATCATATCACTGGGGCCCAGAAGAAACGTCCAAATATTCAATAGTTTAAAATACTTATAATATTTTAGTGATATTTTGTACAGCCATTTTAAAAATTACTTATCACCCAGGAGCTACGCCCAAATTTTCAATAGTTTAAAATACTTGCATAAAATTTTATATTATTTTGCGCAGTAATTAAAAAAATTATGTTATCGCCCAGGAGCCATGGCTAAATTTCTAATAGTTTTAAAAAATAATTGTAATATTTTGCGCAGTCATTTAAAAAATGTGCTAACATCCAGGAACCATACACAAATTTTTAATAGTTTAAAATTCAGACAATATTATTGCAAAATTCATATTTGTGGCCCCAAAGACATGTCCAAATTTCCATTAGTACAAAACACTTACAATGTTTATTTCATTTCGTATTTTTAGAAGGTTGTCTCTCAGTAGTATGTGATAGTGATATCTAGGTCCCCACCTGTGTTAAACTTTTCCCGCACCTTTACTAGTTAAATTTCTGCGCACCTTCCTTTGCTAGTTAAATTTCTGCACACTTTTCCATGTTAACATTTTCCTCACCTTTACTAGTTCAATTCCCATCTAATAGGAGTCCAGTTAATTCGATTTAAAATTAATCCTAGAGATTGAGGCTTTTGGACTATCGTTTACGGTATTTGGTTCATATGCAAAATTAAATCGGATTTAAGCGAATAAAGAAGGGGAAAGTCCTTATTTATCTTTTTAAAATTATTGAGCACCAAAATTCACGGGTTTTTTAAAATAGACATGACAGCATTTGGCTAATCGACGCCTATTGGCTGCACTTTTAGTTATTGATATATTTTCTCGTCATTACAATTTTTGTATGCAATCTGTGTGCACTCTGCGTGCACTTTGGCTGTCTCTTTGACACATATTGATTGTTATCTGAGTAATTGACACGTTTTTCACTTCTCCACAATACGTATGACAGATAGCCCGGAAAATGAAAATTTTCGGCACTGAATTCAAATTTGTATAGTGTAGTTAAACGCGATGTGCGCGGTACTTGATTACTTTTATTTTAATAAATTTTAGAGTGATTAGTACTATATGGCAAATGGAGAATTCGATTTTGTAATTAAAAACTTGATTTATGGTTGTTATCGATATCTGATTGGCACTTATTGATTTTTACCAATATTTTGATTTTTATAAAGACAGTAAGGGATTTCAATAATCTTAATGTCTATAAATACAAAATAACATGGAGAATTCGATCGTCGATTACCTTTTATCATATATCACAAATTAGTTCCTACTCCATCCCGTCCACGTGGAATTTTCAGAAGATTTCAACTTTATGTGAATAAACGGCGGTTTTGACAATACTTCCACGCATTTCAACCTTGCCGCACCTTTACATGTTAAATTTCTGCACACGTTTTCATGTTAAATTTCTACGCACCCTTACGAGTTAAATTCTCATCCAATAGGAGTCCACTTAATTCAAGTTAAAATTAATACCACAGATTAAGTCGGGTGGATTATCGCATAGGTACGTATTAAATTTCTCCATGATTTAAAAATTGGTGGCGGTGAATTCAAATTTGTATAGTTTAAACGCGATGAATGAGTGCCACGAATTTTACTATATTGCAATGAAGAATTCAAATTTAAAATGAAAAAAAACTTGGATTGAGCATGAAATTTCATGTTTTATCCATGTGAGTCATCTATGTATTCTATTAAAATCCTCCTACGCTTAAAGTCATTTCATTCATTAGAGATTCTCCGATGAAGGTAAAAATTAATTAGGCATAGAAAAATCATTAAATTTCATGAATCACCTATTTTACAATTTAATTTTCTGCGCACCATTACTAGATAAATACCGACCAATGAGAATTGACTATCATGTTATATAAGGAGGTGTGTGAGTTGCTGATTTAATTATCATTTTTTGCGATGTCACTGACGGTTGTCTCTCTTTTTCGGTCTACTCTCATCATAGATTTTTCAACAGATTTTATTATTGAGGCGACATTTCAATTTCCAATTCCGCATCTCAAGATGGGGCCTCATCGTTGTGTTCAGTCTAAAGAGAAATCTCTCCATTTTATTGACGTTACATCCACTCGGCTATACTGAGACTCTGGAAACGATTGCTGACGAATCGCGGACGATCTTGCCTCTAACATTCAATGGGTGGAGACACAGGCGCTAATAAAACTCTAAACATTTCTCACCAACCCGAAGGAGGCTTCGGGGTTACCAAAACCTCTAAGAGATATTTTCCTTGTCAGCCATGGATTGCGGTCAACGTTTTGGGAGAATGCAGACATAAATTAAGCAAAGCAGGGACGAAATGCTACTGGATTCGATTGGACCGGCAATTCCATGCAGATCAAGAATATGGGTGCGGGAGGTATCCGTTTTTGCTCCGACTCAATGGGATCTACATCGGATAGCACGGAAATACTGATGAAGTTGCCAGTCTAAACTTTTCGATAGTCCAAGTCCGTAATCAGACAATAGAAGGATGCAAAAATCTACTCCCCTTTCTACTGGGCGACAAAGAATTGGAAAATAATGCGAAACCTTGGGAAGGTGTCTTACTGCTGTAGAAGGACTTTGCAATCTTATCGGGTCTTCATCCTTTTATTCCGGTGTCTGCAAACTTCATATTAACCTCTCAAAAGACGTCGAAAGTTCTTCCTCCTCCGACGGCTCCCCACTAGTCAAAGAAACAAAAGTTGCAAGTTGAATAGATGATGATTAAATTCAACATTTTTTACAATGATGGCAATTAGTGAAACTAATTTTTAGAAATATATCCAATAATTACCAAATGCCTACAACATATACTTCATCAGAAAACTCAACATGGATGAAGTGAAGACATCTGGATGGTTCCAACTTCTAGATATTGTATCGAGTGAACTCTTGCGGGACAAATCTAATAAGGATATTGTCACTGTTCTACTTAAAGACATTATTATTAAAAAGATGGTTGACGACTTCTATGTTATTGCAAAGTGCTGGTCTGAATCCCCTATGAAATGGAGAAGGCGTTTGATACTCTCTCACATAATGACTTTATTGCGGGGGCGGACTTTACAAGAAAACTCCTGCTAACAATTGATAACTGTCTCTCGAGCATAATCGAGCATAATTGATAACTGTCTTTCTTTGTTCTATCGAAAATACCAAACTGCTGGATATCCCTAGTAGAAGCTATCTATTCCCAACTAATACGAAGATGGTGACACACGGCTTATTGCGTGAGAGGGCACTCGCTGAGCTGATATTCATTGCCTTTGGCTATACGGATATGGACTCTTGGGAAGAACCTACACTGGATGCAATTGTGGAAAAACTATACTTCAATCATATACTCTATAGGGCAATTTTTGTTATCTTTAATGGACTTTTAAAACTTGACCGAATGACAAAACTTCATGTAATCAAATCTTTCTACTCTATTATATATGTATTAGTCAAGTAGCTCAGTGGTTATAGCGTTAAAATGTTAATTCATAGGTCATGGGCTTAAATCCCATTTTGTCTATATATATATTTTATATTTAAGTAATTATTTCTTATACATTTTCAAGTATCTGAAACGATTGTGTTGGACGATTATAGACTATCGCTCCGCTAAACACTAAAGGAGTAGGGAGCATTCTGTATATTGGCTATATCTTTATAAAAATATACTATTTTTTATGGATAAACTATTCTAACTATACTGACAAATAATTAGGAAAAAGATAAAATATTGAATAATATAACAACATCGTTTATAGAAAAGGAGGGTGCGAAGAATTTAAAAGGTAAAACAAATAGCACAAATAATTAAGATAATACAAAATTTATTATGAATAAAATATTTAGTTAGATTATGTAATGGCTGTTCCAAGATAATACTGAAGCACGGAAATACTGATGAAGTTGCCAGTCTAAACTTTTCGATAGTCCAAGTCCGTAATCAGACAATAGAAGGATGCAAAAATCTACTCCCCTTTCTACTGGGCGACAAAGAATTGGAAAATAATGCGAAACCTTGGGAAGGTGTCTTACTGCTGTAGAAGGACTTTGCAATCTTATCGGGTCTTCATCCTTTTATTCCGGTGTCTGCAAACTTCATATTAACCTCTCAAAAGACGTCGAAAGTTCTTCCTCCTCCGACGGCTCCCCACTAGTCAAAGAAACAAAAGTTGCAAGTTGAATAGATGATGATTAAATTCAACATTTTTTACAATGATGGCAATTAGTGAAACTAATTTTTAGAAATATATCCAATAATTACCAAATGCCTACAACATATACTTCATCAGAAAACTCAACATGGATGAAGTGAAGACATCTGGATGGTTCCAACTTCTAGATATTGTATCGAGTGAACTCTTGCGGGACAAATCTAATAAGGATATTGTCACTGTTCTACTTAAAGACATTATTATTAAAAAGATGGTTGACGACTTCTATGTTATTGCAAAGTGCTGGTCTGAATCCCCTATGAAATGGAGAAGGCGTTTGATACTCTCTCACATAATGACTTTATTGCGGGGGCGGACTTTACAAGAAAACTCCTGCTAACAATTGATAACTGTCTCTCGAGCATAATCGAGCATAATTGATAACTGTCTTTCTTTGTTCTATCGAAAATACCAAACTGCTGGATATCCCTAGTAGAAGCTATCTATTCCCAACTAATACGAAGATGGTGACACACGGCTTATTGCGTGAGAGGGCACTCGCTGAGCTGATATTCATTGCCTTTGGCTATACGGATATGGACTCTTGGGAAGAACCTACACTGGATGCAATTGTGGAAAAACTATACTTCAATCATATACTCTATAGGGCAATTTTTGTTATCTTTAATGGACTTTTAAAACTTGACCGAATGACAAAACTTCATGTAATCAAATCTTTCTACTCTATTATATATGTATTAGTCAAGTAGCTCAGTGGTTATAGCGTTAAAATGTTAATTCATAGGTCATGGGCTTAAATCCCATTTTGTCTATATATATATTTTATATTTAAGTAATTATTTCTTATACATTTTCAAGTATCTGAAACGATTGTGTTGGACGATTATAGACTATCGCTCCGCTAAACACTAAAGGAGTAGGGAGCATTCTGTATATTGGCTATATCTTTATAAAAATATACTATTTTTTATGGATAAACTATTCTAACTATACTGACAAATAATTAGGAAAAAGATAAAATATTGAATAATATAACAACATCGTTTATAGAAAAGGAGGGTGCGAAGAATTTAAAAGGTAAAACAAATAGCACAAATAATTAAGATAATACAAAATTTATTATGAATAAAATATTTAGTTAGATTATGTAATGGCTGTTCCAACAACCAGTGAATACATTGAGTCTTTATACGGTCATTGTTCAAATATATAGTCTCGCAATTTGTCATCATTGTTAAAACCGTTGATTTGAATCGTCTTAGAGATATAGGGGTACGGGAGTATCAGTTTAGGAAGTGTACGAACTTTCTTCTTCTGTTACTTCAACTGGAGAAGGTGGTAGGAGCTTCCGACGTCTTCCGAGGGGTAATAAAGTCTGCAGACACCAGAGGAAGAGGGAGAAGACCTGGGAAACTTGTAAAGTCCTCCGACAGCAATGAGACCACTTCCCAAAGGTTGAGCATTATTGTCCACCTCTTTATCGTCCATTAAAAAGGTGGAGTAGGTTTTTGAACACTCGATAGCCTGATGACGGGACTTGGACAATTGTGAAGTTCAAACTCACTACTTCGCCAGTATTTCCGTGCTGTCCGAAATAGATCACATTGAGACGTAGTAGAAACTAATACTTCCCCGCAGCCATATCCTTGATCTGCATAGAATTGCTAACCCAATCGAATCCAGGAGCATTGCATGACAGCTTTTCTCAGTAAATTTCTACATTCTCTCGAAATGTTGGCCGCAATCCAGGACTGCCCAGGAATTTGTCTCTGGGGTTTTGGTAGCCCCGTAGCTTCCTTCGGGTTAGAGAAAAATTCAGACAGTTTCAATTACGTCTGTTAGAGGCATGATAGTCCCAAATTTCGTCACCACACGTATTGATCAGAGTCTGGGTATAGCATTGACAGAACCACGGGGATAATGAAGATGAGGCTCATGAATAGGAGAGTGGAGCCCGTAGAGGATTTGACGTTGATGAAGTGGAGAGACCCACCTTGAAAAGCGGGATTATTGGCTGAAACGTCGCCTCGATAATTTAATCTGAAGAAGATGTCATTGTAGTAGAGGGAGAAGTGGACCGACCGAGAGACAACCGTCTTAAAATAAGAAAATAAATATTGCTAGTATTTTATACTAAAAGAAATTTGGGCATGGCTCCTGGGCGTTAGCAAATTTTTAAATGACTGCGAAAAATAGTATAAAATATTATAAAAGTATTTTAAACAATTGAAAATTTGTGCGTGGCTCCTAGATCCTGATATAATTAATGTGAATTTTTTAAATGACATTTAAATAAATATACGAAATGAAAATATTAAAAATATATACTGCACATAAATCTGACAAGACTTAATGAGTTTACTAATCAATAGCTGACATGGTATACTCTACAGACATTCATCTAATGGTTTACGCTCTTATGCCAACCATCAATAAAGTATATTTCCACATCCACAGGCTCATCCCATGTAAGGCGACATCCTAAATTAAAGTATATGTACGCATGGGAAGATTATATTAGAACTTTGCATTGAGCTATATACAGTTCCTCATTAGTCAACTAGCAAAAATATGTGCAATATATACTTTCAAAAAATACCTAAAAGTAGTTATAAATGATTTAAGTTTCAATAGTAAAATCAAATTCTTAAAAAATTAATTAAAAATAGCACTTACTCTGAATATATTGGATATTAAGTTGAATGAATACACAGGAAAATATGGATCACGTCAATACTTTAAAACTGGAGAGCTCGTAAGAAATAAGAGTGAAATTAATCACTTGAGCGAACCTTCTTATCTGTATCATTATACTCGATTCATATTAGTTAATAATTTAACATGGTAGGTTGTGGAACCTAATGCCCCCTGCCCCCCGCTCCCCAATCAAAATCAAGTGCGCGATAACTCAAATGAGTTGAAGGTCGGTATTTCATACTATTCATATAAAATTTATATAACTACAAGATTTGCAACTTTTTATTATTTGTAACTGTTAGTTAGGTAATAAAGCAATAATATATTTTGGACAATTACTATTAATCAATTTAACTAGATTAAAAAATATAGAGCACATTAAAGAATCAAATGTGTATACACTTACATCTGTTTTGGGTTTCATTATTCCACAAGGTCCAATCTCCTATTCGAACAATCTGATTTTTTATTAGGATAATTCCTCGAATACGGAAAAGCAATACATCTTTGGAATCTGACTTATAAGAATCTGAAATCGGAGAATGAAAATATTCGTTTTTGACTAATAGTACTATAATCATTATTCTTAATATTAGAGTGAACTAAATTTTGCAATGGAAAAATTCAGTTTACTGTATATTTCGATTTTAAATAAATCCTGCCTATTTAAGTGTTAATAATAATCGATAAACATTTGAAGAGTAGATATGCCTATGTATATACCCAATTTTCATTGTGATGGTATACGCCTTTTTCTGGTTTTTAAATTGAGCTATCAAGGTAAATAGCCAAACAAAACTTTAAATAGGGGAAAACCGATATAGATTATTATCTTCGTGTAAGTATGAATAAATATACATTCTTGTGGAGCTTTTAGTACGAGCAAAACACACAAACTTACTACAATAATTATATTCATATGTCAGTCATAGAATTAATAATTTTATTAATTATATCTTCGAGATGTTGAATTTTATTAACTGTAATCGATTAGTCAATGATTAATTACATTTTCAGTTTTTTGATTGAAAAACTAAGTTGCTTCGATCCCTATTCACGATATTAGTCATACAAATATTTCCTCATAATATTAAATCAAAACTAAATCATTATAATTTTAAAGTACACTTTAATAAAACAAGATAGGTATATAATATAACTGAAATGTTTTTATTTTTTTCTATGCAAAATAGGATTAAGATATCAATCTATACAACAATATATTCTCATTGAATATCAACATTTTAAAATGTTATTAAAAAAGGTCTAGTAACCGTAAAAATGGCAAATACCAGATAATAAAGTATAATTTTAAATGTAGAACAAAACAGAAAAATAATATATGCTTACTACTTTTAATCGTTAAGAGTTTAGTTTTATTCCGCAGTTTCATTTCAAGCTGATAAGCGTTTACACAATAAATATATGTATTTTTTTCCCAACTGAGGATGTATCCAGTCAGGTAGTCCTGTATCTCATTTATTTTGACAACTAGAAGACAAAACATTTACTCATGTTGAAAAATTGAAAGAAATGTTAATCTTTGCAAAAAAAAGTAGATACAGTTCTTTAAATATAAAACATTCAACTAACGAATTAAACATTATGTGATTAATAAATAATTGATTAACTACATTTCTAAAAAAGATTAAGATAACTATGATACTAATTGTGTATTTTCATTGTATGACATAGCAGTTATAGTTTTCACATAATCAGTTTGTAAATCGACGACAAAAATAAAAAAATAAAATGTAGAAAAACAACTATAGTAACAAATATGGACGTATTATCCTATATTCTGTGTCATGGCAGACTTTAAAGTCATATTTTAAAACTTCGTTTTTGTCATAACGTTTTATGTCACAAAGATCCACCAATTTTACAACTCGAATTATAAGCTCGTTATATTATGTGAGATACTGACTTAACAACCATCTTCTATGTTAAGAATAATTTATAAATATATTTACTTGACAATAATTATATGTAAACAACTAATGCTTTGTTATATGTAGTATATACGATAGCCACTCAGACAACATTTAATTAAACAATCTCTCTAAATTATATTTTCAATCTTTCTATACTATTCTTCAAAGTGACTGCTATAGTTGAATCCTCATTGCTAACCGCTTCAATTCTGGCAATATTGGTTTTCCGTAACTCTGTTAGTGGTCTTCCTCTTTACTCTTTACTTCAATCTTACAAAACTTCAATCTTCATCTGTCCAAACTTCTTGTTGAACACTTGTCCAAACTTCTTCTTATAGCTGATAAAGCTTTTTAAATGATTACTTCTCTAGGTGTAAGGAAGACCGCTCAAAATTCACTAATATCGCGAGAATTCGAGATATAAACATTTTGGGAGTCACTTTCTCCGATAAACGGAAAGTAAAAACACATAGAATTTTTAAAATTAGACAAAGCCTATCCAGTCTGAATACGCAATTACAATCCTAAAAACCAGGGTAACAAACCACTGTGTATCCACTGGGCTTTCACTGCCATTGTACTCGGTAGGTTACTGTAGGAAGATATA
>JAUZNC010056201.1:0-14341 GCA_034780395.1 Vannuccia rotundouncinata | reverse complement strand
CCCTATTGGGGTATTTGGTTCCACAAATACCCCATTAGGGTATTTGCTAGGGGTATTTGCTGTAAAAATACCCCATTGGAGAAAAGACACCCTAACAAATACCATAATTTTTAACAGAGTGGCTACCCTATATGACTATAGCCAGGGCACTTTTTTCCAGACAGCGCCTATCTTGAGTGTGTAAAATAAATATTATAGGCCTTTTCAAGGTGGCGGTGCCTAGAGAAGTAAAAAGGAATGTTATATAATGTTCTAGAAAATTACGATGCGTTGATGCAACTGTGGACTGACTCTCTGGAATACATAAAAGACTCTGAAATGAGAGCAAAAATCAATGATGCATCCAAATTGATGCAATCATTCAACTTTGTGTTCGGTGCAATGTTGGGGTATCTGCTCTTAAGACATACGGACAATCTCAGTAAAACTGCAGAGATCTGACCTATCGAGTTCCGTGGAGGTACAGATTGTTGCCAAAATGCCTGTAGTCCCTTCGAACAGCTTTGACGCATTCTGGAATCTAGTAAACCAGAAACAAACCAATCTCGACGTCGACCCCCCTCCCCCTGCCTTACCTAGAAGGAAGAAACTACCATTTCGATATCAGGACGAAGGCAATCACTTCTATCACGATTTTGTCAACTCATATTACCGTAAAATATACTTCGAGCCTCTGGACAGGATAACCAAGTGCATCAACGAACGATTCAACCAAGTTGGTTATCAAACAAACTGTCACATTGAAGAACTTCTTCTGAAATCAATTCAGGGAAACAAATATGACTCTGAAATACAATGTGTGACCAATTTTTATGGGAATTTGATCTGGATACTGGTGAACTACGTGTTCAATTGAAAATGTTGATTGCCAATTGTGATGACACTAGTATATCACTAACATTCATCAGTTTGTTAACCATTTCAGACACTTTTCTCCAATGCACCAATGCCATTAGTGAACGTTCGTTTAGTGCTCTCCAACAAGTAAAATCGTACCTGCGCAATCAACCATGACTCAAATCCGACTAAACTATAACATGGTCCTGAACATCCACAATAATAAAACCGACAAACTTTAAATTTTCCAATTAAAGTTTTTGATAAATTCTGTGATTTTTAAACTTTTACATTACTTCAGTCGGGGACAAACAAAATCCCCCAAACAAAATTACCCTCGTACAAAATTTCTCCAGCAAAATCCCCACCGACAAAATCCACCCCAACAAAATTCCCCTCGGACAAAATCACCCCAAACAAACTTCCCACCGGACGAAATCCCCACCAACAACAATCCTCCCAAACAAAATCTCACCGACAAAATCTCCCCCACCAACAAAATGCTCACCGACATAATCCCCCGTGGAGAAAATTAATCACCCCGACAAAATCCCTTCGGAAATTATTAAAAATAGGTAATACTTTTCTAAATTGAATTTTTTTGATTTAATAGATGTTTGTATAATAATTAAAATTGTTTTTGTCTAGGTTATATGATCATGATGACAACACATTTTAACCTTTACTTAATGACAATTATATATTCAGTTTTAAAATATTAAAAATACCCTTTTACAAATATTGTATCATAATATAAAGAATAAATTTGTTTTATAAATGTCATTAGTATAATTTTTTTCAATAAATGTTATATTATACGAAACAATTCTATTTTGTCGGGTGGGATTTTGTCCGAGGGGGTTTTGTTGGGGGGATTTTGTCATGGACTATTAATTAACAGTCAATACAAAAGGGTGCAATTATAAATTCATAAAAGTAAATTCGATACTTTTAGCAATCCTTTGTGAGAAGAATACGCGTAGGTACCTATTATTCTCATAAGGCTTTGATGAACTTCATGTTGACCTTTAAACGCAATAAATGAATCAAATGAGTTATTATGTGTGGATACCAACTGCGAGGAAAATTGCTATCATTATTATATAAAATTTTGTGATTCCAAAGATCAGAGGTCACCGATAAATTTATAATAAGTTGACGTTTGAATATTGTAATTCTTTTATCAGGCTTCATTTGCATTTCGAATGTTCATTTGTAGTTCACTGAGTGCAAATAGGTATAGTGTTGCATGGTGCCTACCCATCGTTGCGCAATAGCAGTTGTGTATGAGCTTTTCACCATTCTGTTGTAGAGTGTATGTAATCATACGCTTCTTAGGGTTTGTGTGTTAATGTAATCTATATTGTTGCATGGTGCTTACCCATCGTTGCGCAATTATAGCCGTTGTGTATGAGATTTCTCACCACTGTTGTGGAGTGTAATCATACGCTTCTTAGGGTTTATGTGTTGATGCAAGAGATTTTACACAACTGCCATAAATTGATTTGTTCGTTTACCGTTGTGCAAGTAATCGTAGAGACAACTGTCAGTGAGTGATGTTTACAAGTGTGATATGAATATACACGCTCACCATGCAACAATCTATACATCGTTGCGCAATAGCAGTTGTGTATGAAATTTCTCACCACTGTTGTGGAGTGTAATCATACGCTTCTTAGGTTTTATGTGTTGATGCAAGAGATTTTTCACAACTGCCACAAATTGATTTGTTCGTTTACCATAGTGCAAGTTATAATCGTAGAAACTGTCAGTGAGTGATGTTTACAAGTGTGATATGCATATACACGCTCACCATGCGACAATACATCATACATTATAGCTTCACCGTATTTTATCTGCACATATATACAGTTAATAACATTTCTTACGTGTGTGGTGTAACGCAGCTGTGTCTGCCTCAATCTTTCTCATATTAATCGATATACCAATTAACTTAACCATAAAATTATTCTGTCCCACCCACCATCAATGTATGTATAGCGTACAGCTTAGTCATTCTTATTCATTTTTGAACACCCAGTATTGTACATAACCAATAGGTAAAAAGAAAGCGATTGCGTAAATTCTTGATTTATATATTCTCGTAAACTATACACATAATCACACACTCGCACATATGTATATATACAACATCATTTGTAGATTATATTACTGTATATATCTATAATGGACAAATATTGAACTGAAGCTTAAATTAAAAATAACTTTCATTGAATATTCTAATGCATTAAATCATATTCACAGTGCAATCAAATTGTCATTACATTTTTGATATTAATATTTAACAGTGCACGAATAATTATCGAGCACTATAATACTAAATATCAAACAAATCTTTGTTCTTTATAGTAGGTACATTTGCTATGACAATTTTAAAATAAAGAATTTAATGTATGATGTTACTATAAAAATTTACATAACTCTAATTCATTTTTATATAGTGCCTACCCATCGTTGCGCAATAGCAGTTGTGTATGAAATTTATCACCACTGTTGTGGAGTGTAATCATACGCTTCTTAGGGTTTATGTGTTGATGCAAGAGATTTTACACAACTGCCATAAATTGATTTGTTTGTTTACCGTTGGGCAAATAACAGTGAGTGATGTTTACAAGTGCGATATGCATATACACGCTCACCATGCAACAATTTTCTTTATCGCAGTATAATATACAACATAATTTCTATACATTTTGGCATTCAAGTAAAATAATAAGCTTCTTTGAAATTTGCTATTTATCTACGCGTTATAGATATATAAATGTCAATATTTTGACTATTTCTCTATTATAATTACGAAAAGACTTTTAATTTTTACATATCGTATTTTTTATGTCTCTATGGAAATACGATATAGACGAATTCTATTGTTTATATATAAAAACTTGATTATATTACGTAAAATTTTAAATTACAAAAATTATAATATGTTTTTTTTATAGACTATATAATCTTGATGCACGTGAAATATGTCAATCACCCTATCGACGAGCTTCGAGGTCATTTCAGTCTATCGAAAACATTGTCATTCGTCAAGCGAATTTTGCACGTTTAATTCTATTATTAGTATATCAAATTAGAATTTCAGCTCCAAAAATTAACATATTAATATTTATAATTTCATAGCTTACTCGTATGGTCTCTTGTATAATACTATAGCAACCCTCTTCCTATCGGAATTATAGACCTCATCAATGAAAAGAAATTAGAAAAAAAACTGAAAAAGAGCGAGCATACATGATTTCATCCATCCAATAGGAATAGGCAAAGCATTTCTCTTTTGAAAAATGAGCAAATAAAACGAATAGGTACCACACTGCTTTATTCCTTTATCGAAACCCTCTCAGTAAACGTTATTCAACAGTCTCTGCCACATTATAACAAATTGAAGGCTTAAAAGATTAACTATCCCTATAATGTGTACACTATATAACTAGGGACAAATCGTTTTCCTCTCCTTTCTTACTATATTGTAATATTCTTCCTTACACTTAGTATATAAAATCTATAGTTTACACCATATTTTCATCTTCATATACAAGAATATATTTCTTCCAGAATTTGCGGTTTATAAACTTTTTTTGATGGTTGTCGAAATATTCTTGTCACAATAAAATGATAAACAAGGAAAATATGATAGTCGTAGTAAATAACAAGCGTGGTCAGTCATAATATAATGAACACACTGAAATCTAAAATAATTTATGAATATATGGGGGTGCTTAATAGGCAAAATATAGACACCCCACCCGATAATCTGTGTAGTTTACAGTGTATTATAGTGTATTTACATTAAATATCATATTAAATAGTTAAGTTAGGGTTTGACGAAAAATACAAAATAATCGAACATTTCGACTTTTAAGTATCCTTCTGTGATATTCAAATTTTCTAACATTTTCCGTTTCATAATTTAGTATTTTTAAAAAAAATATTTTGTATTGTAGTTCTTATTAGCAGTTAATTTTATCACAGAAAACGTTTTAATGTTATTTTATTATACAATGTGAATTAATTTACACACTCCAGCCATATTAGTCAAAATAAATAACCAAATATTTTGTTTTTATTTCGGAATTATGTATGAATTTATTCTTAATTATTTGTCGGCTGAATAAGACGTTGTCAAATATAAAAACTACACAATTAAAAACAAATAATAAAATAAGTCATACGTATTATATTTTATTCAATTTACATAAATGCATGATAAGCAAAATGCCCTAAATTTATATATTCAAATATTTACAAAAACGGTTAATAATATACAAATATTGTAAACATCAAACAATAATAGAAAACATATAATCTTGTATTAGAATAACATCTAACATATAAAAGAGAGAAGGTTAAAAATATAACCAAAACTTGTAAATAACCAATAAAAAACAGATAACTTAGTAAGCCCAAACTAAATATTTATGAAGTTTATCAAATTGTAGAAGATTTGGTAATTTTAGTAGGAGCCACGATAAGACATGAACAATTTTCTAAGCCCGTAATAAGTAATTGTAAGTAAGTCAATTAAGTTATCTAAGTAGAGGCTAACTACTAAAATGGAAAGATAGAAGTTGACTCAAAAAGTCACTTTAGAATGTTTAGTAATATATACATGATACTCAAATATATTGTTTTAAATTGTTCAATTAATGCAAATTCTGGAATCTGAAATATAAAAATAAGAGGTTTAAATTATAATAAAAATTTAAGAGATATGCAAAAATTAGCATGATCAAAAATGCAAAACAGAGGAGAAATTCGTCAACTAAAAAATGACCGGATCTTTCAAGACCGAAGTTAAAACGACGAATAAATCATTCAACTCTTTAGTAGGACTATCTCGAAGAAAAACCCAATGGAAAAAATAATATTTGAAAGTGAATTACAATATGTGCAAACAATACGTTGTAAAATTAGAAGATTGAAAGAGTAAGAAAAAATATTCGTACACATTCCTGAGGTTTCCAAGAAACGGGTATCATCATGATATTTTTTTGCAAATCAGGACCTTTCGAAGAATTGTAAATCATCATCAAACTCGAAATTATAGAAATTTTAAAAAAGATTTTGACGAATATAATATTTGTTCGCTGGATAATGGCAATTAGAAACAAAAGTGAAACCCAAAAATATCTACAAAAATAAAATTCAGCCTGAGATTGACAATTTGTAGACAGGACCAATAAATAGAGAATTCAACTGAACAATATTAAAACAAAGTTTATCGTCTTGAGAAATAGATCTAACAAAGCCAATGTGTAAAAACAATAGTAAAGACAGAATATACCTAATTATTTTCAGTCCAGTTTGACTAGAACTTATCAAAAAAATTTTTTCGAAGATTGAGAATAAGTTAAAGATAGGTTCAAAGAGTAGAATGCAACAATGAGGATGTCAGAACTCTGTTTATCATAAGATCAGTGGCAACGTGGATTACAGCAGATAGCTATAAAGAAAACGTACAAAATACAACAATCAGGAAACATCACTGGCTGTTATAGCAATAAATAAAAGAGGCAGAGGCACCCCTTGAGATCCACGTCCAACAATATATTATAAGAGACGTGCAACAGTACCAAAAATTTTACAAAGAAAGTGAAGCTTGCATATACAGCCTATCTCTTTGAAACCAAGTTACTAAAATGAATTCTAGTTTCTTCTACGGATGTCATAAAAAAAGATAACACCATATAGTAATGTTACTGGAAAGATGTAGAGAAAACTGAAATTTGCATTAGCAGTTGCTATGTACGTATAAGGCAGACATTTGCTATATTTTAGACAAGCTTGATCCTGAAATAGATTACTAACAAATTGTCATATCGCTCGACAAACAATGATATATCAAAATCTCTGTGAAGATCCTTCGAACTATAAATTGGGCGCGCTAACCTTCAAACAACAATTGGGTTCTATTTAACCAAAGACTAAAATGTTAATATAAATAGGATTGCCCGAATTAGCTGTTCATTTAAAAAAATTGCTTTATAAATTAGTTTTACGATATTCCCAAAACATATTCAATAATTCTTTATAGTTTAGAAATAAAAGATATTAGGCTAATATCAATTTGAGGTCATATTTACACTTTCACGAATTGATTTTCCAGATTTTCACGAATTGATTTCTTATGATATCTTCCACTTCATGCATGTATTTACCGAGCTAACAGTTTTTCCTCTCCTCGAATGAAGAAATGCTTCCTTTAGAACATTAACGACTGCATGATCACTGACGGATTTCAAGTACCTCACAAGCCAACGCCGGAGGACCTGAGATGACTGTGCAGGTCTACTTTGGTAAACGCGGGGGGAGCTGCACTGATTGCAGATGCATTGCTTGCGAGTGCAAGTGAATAACTAGTCACGAAATGCTCCAGTGGTCGAACAGAAGTGTTAACTCAACATCATTCGAAAAAAGTCCGGGAATAACTGCGTAGGCTAGTGCGAGAATCGATGTAACGGCGTGGCCAGTATCCTGAAAAGCGCCCAAGATCTTCACAAAGCAGGAGTGTCAACACAGATGCACTGGATCTCATCCCATTACGACATACAGGGCAATGAAGAGGCCGACAAAGCAGCCAAGGTAGGCTCAGGTATGAACCAACATCGAGGTAGAGGCGTTGACCCTCTGCGTTAAAAGAAGAGTCGAAAAGGAAGTCAAGAAGGGCAAGGTGTACTCAGACTAGTACAAGAAAGTGGCAAGCACGCAGCAGGCACTGGAGATCTCCCGAGATAAGAGGGGGTCCTTATTAACCAGCTGATGACCGGGAAATGCCCAATCCTTAGAAAATACCTCCACTCCATCGGCAAGGCGACAAACCCTTATTGTGAAGAGTTCGACGAGGGGGCGGAAAAGGATGCCGAACACCTTCTCCTTTAGTGCCGACGCTGAGGCCCCCAAAGAAGCAAAATCCTGCAAATCGACGAAGATGAAAACATTTTCAAGTTCCCCCAATACAACCCAAAAATTCGTGAAGGCGATTGGATGCGGACAGCGTCCTGCCACCTAGGGGTCCAGAAGAAGAAGAATCGATGACAAGTTGTCTCCTTTTCTCACAGTATTCGATAGCAACATGATGACGACATTTATTGTGAAAACAATGGGTGTCGATTAGAAAGACTCCGATATTATACATATGAAAGTCTACTTTTGACTAGTAATAAATCTAAGAGGAGTATATAAAGCACCTAAGAATCAGTTGAATGGCTTTGGAGGAAGCATCATGGTCGCACTATATTTCGTGAAACAACGCCTCTTTATAAGTTCAAAAATATTCAACGTTTTCTCCGAACAAATAATCAGGATACTAGACAATAAACGTTTAGCGTGGGATAAATGTTCTGCTCTACGTTTATAGATCGAAGTCTTTGTAGATAATTCCCAACGATATTATCGTCCAAGTGAGACAGGTTCCGTCACAGATGATGAGAAAATTGTACCCAAATCGAGGTAGAAGCTGATATATGCAGTACATGTCATAGAAGACTCCAAAATAAGAATTAAAATTTTGGCATCTATGTGATTCTTAATCTTGGTATAGCTGAAAAATTTATGGACTCGTTGGATATGTGCACGGGGAAAGACGATCAAAAGAGAACGTCATCATGGTGAGCAAGTCTGAACTTCTCGGACAACAAAAATCTTTCTGTATCGTTGGACAATTATTTCTGTTTTTTGGAATTGCCCCACCGTTGGCTAGCCCGCAAATGATATTGATTATTGGAAGAATACGTTTCGATAAATGCAAAGTTCCGTTACAAGTTCGACTACACTCCTGGAGACACGATTAGACTAGTTTCGTATAAAGTACAGCCCCATCAAAATTGGTCATAGTTCGTTCAAGTCAGCAATTCGACGTCAGAAGTTGATCTTGACTCACCATTCAAGCTGAGATTTATTCTTAACAACAATGAATCCAAAAGAGGAGTTGAAGTAATGGACATGTTAGTCGGCATGTACACGGTCAAATTCATGTCAAAAAGTTGTGACGTCGCCATATTTTTCAATATCGTTGATTTTCGGTTGTGAACGCAACCCTTCTACATAATTTTCTAACACTCGGAAATTTCACAAGCATTGGCTATGCAGCCTTGGTATGGCTTTTATAAAGGCTAAGAGACTGATCGACTCTGCCATTCCTCTACATGTGGGCTCATTGGCCAACTTCAGGACTGTTACTTAGTTATTTGTTAAAATTGGACATCAGATAATGTTTGTCTACTTTTAAGATATTTATGTGACGAAGTTTATTTCATGATATTGTTCACTTTTCTTAAATAATACATTCTGTAATACACAGTTTATATTTGCATTTTTGTTTTGTTAATATGAAAAATATATTAAAAAAACTTACAATTATCTAACGTGTTTATTAAGAAAAATTAATGTTTATGAAATTTATTATAAGTTTTCTAGCATTCCATTTACTTTTGTCAGATTTTGTAGTCCATTTGAACAGTATGTCTTTCAGAATTTATATGAGCGCTTCAGGTGTATCCGGCAGGAGGGTACAAAATACAAAGTTTATGTGGACCTTGAACAATTTTGAACAGCACTGATGTATCCACCACCATTTGTGATCTGTTTTGCTCGTTCTGGCTGTTGAACATAGAAAACGGCCAGAACGACAAAAATGCTCTGCTATTTTAGGAAACAGCTTTGTATTATTCTTTTTAAGTTAATAAAGTGGATTTAATTGTTTTTTTATTTGGAGGAGTGCAGCTCCCATACCTAGTGTAAACACCCCTTTCTAAATGTTCCTAAAGGGTGGATATTTTTTAAAACACAATTTTATATTTATTTTAACTCCCTTTATTACCTCCTTGGTAAATACTTTAACACATTGGCTCAAATTTTCCCAAAAACACTTTTCAAGCAACTTGTTTAGGTGGTATGAAAGGATGGTAGCGAAACACCTAAAAAGGTGCTTCCTAGAAGCAACCGCATTAACCCATTTTTAACAGAGTAAAATAGTTACAATGATTGCTTATAATGTTAAAATTGGCTTTAACCTAATATCCCTTTTTTGATCTTAATATGAAAATATCTGACATTCACAAAAGCAGAAAAAAGTTCAAATAATTACATGACGTGCCGTTTTTATAAAACATTTTCTTCAGGTTATGAAATTCCTACAATTTTTAAATTAAAAAAAATAAATCAGAATATTTCGGTTACTAAACTAACAAGCTAAAGTAAAAACAACTTACAATATTACATCTTCAGTTTAATTCTTAGATTTGAAATTTGATGGACTTTCGTAGGAGATAGAGGTGGTGGCATTGCATTTGACGAATTGACTGGTTCTAGTGTATGTTCAGGTAGAGATAAACTCATTTGAAGTAATACAGAAGGATCGAGGTGATGACACGACATGGAGTGACTAGCTAGACTTTCCCACGATTCAAACTGTGGTGTAGGGCAGATTGGGCAAGACGGTGGCATTTCTCCTATTGTACAACTTGGTGACCTCAAATACACTGAATCTGGCAGACGATTCAATTTCGAAATCGGAAGTTTTATCTGTAGCTGTTCATCTAAAACCAAGAAAAATTCTGGATAATATCATTCAAAATTATTTAAATAAATCATTTGACATTATACAAATTATAATACTTTTAAAAAATTATCGGACAAAAACAAAATAACTTACGTTTATGAGAGGTGCGTTGATGCTGTCTGAACAATTTTTCATCAGGAAGTATAACATTGCATTTGGCACATTTATTGAGAATAGCAGATTCAAACAAATTTCCATCTGTTGGCGTATCAAGCAATGTATTTACAGGAAGAGTAGAACTATCTTTGTCGAAGGAAATCAAATCATTACGAGGCTTTTTAGTGGAAGGCCCTTCGTCTCTATGGTGACAATTACGTATGTGATTTGCAACGAGATTAGTTGACTTGAAACATTGCGAACATTCTGAGCATTTAAACAAAGTATTTTTTGGTGCAATTGGAGATATTTTCTTTGGAAACAATTTTGCTTTTAAAACAAGTTCTTTACCTTTCAATAAGGTGTTAACATGTGACATTTCATTTTTTTCTTTGACTGGTGAAGGAGATTTTCTTTTACGCTTATTTACCGATTGATCATTCACATTTTCAGAAACAATCAGTGCTCCCACTGATTTCGATTTAGCAGGTGATTTTCTATTTAATTGAGTGAAAACATTAAATATGTTTGTTCTATCGGTAGAGGGCTTTGGCAGTTCTTTAATGGAATTGTCAGTTGTGTCATCCAACATTGGAATTGTTGATGAAGATTCAATAGATAGCACATCATCTTCGAATAAATTTGAAGGCGACTGTTCTTCTACAATTTCGCAATAAAACTCGGAATCAGAGCAGTCTGTAGTCTCTATAGAAAGTGGGGTTACTGTAGAAGAAACGGTGTTCGGCGATGCCACTGTCGTTGTTCTATAATTAGCCGCTGCTTCGATAGATGTAATTTTAGCAGTACATGAAGGTAAATTCTTTTCAAAACTTGTAGAATTATTTATCTCAGGAGTTACACTTTGACTTTGAGATTTGAGAAAATTTGGATTCATTGAAATTATGCATGAAATGATTGGGCAAGGAGTTGAGTTTTTATTGCTCAGTGTAGTACTCAAGAACGATCGCGTCCTATTTTTCGGGTAAAACGAACCTGCACCATTTCGCACATCAGTAAAAATGGCATCAAGGTTTTTGGAGAAAGTAGATTGCTCGATACTAGGAAACACAGTGGCATTAAAACAAGAAGTATTTGTGAAATTTTCAGTAATTGCAGTTGATTGCTCTACTGAAGTATTTGAAGCAATTGGAGTTTTTTGTGCCAGTGTAGTTGTTGAAGCAAATGAAATTGTTGGCCCTAATGAAGTGGTTGAAGTTAATGAAGTTGTTGGAGGTAAGGAAGTTGTTGAAGATAATGAAGGTTTTGGAGCAATTGAACTTTTTTGAGATAGTGTAGTTATTGAAGCTAATGAAATTGTTGGCCCTAATGAAGTTGTTGAAGTTAATGAAGTTGATTGACGATCATCAGAAGATCCTGGTTGCTTACAATTCACTTCAGTTGAATGTGCTATAGTCTCGAATCGAGATTGTGTACAGATCACATCAGTGACCGGTACCGTACTATTTAATTGAGATTTTGTTACTTGAACATTTTGTGCGTTTGTAGAGTCGTTGTAATTTGTACAATGTAAAATTGATGTCAACAAATCTGGATCTCCAGCATCGTAATATGTAATTGGACTGAAGTTTTTAGTCGCAGCTGGACTTGATTCTGAACAAGTAGACTAAAAATAAAAAGTAAATTCATAAAAATTAATACAGTTATTCAAACTAAAAAATTCATAATGAATTATTATAATTATAATGAATTGATTCTAATTTTAATTTTGGATTGCCTAAATATGTAAAGTAAAAATATACATTTAATACAGGATTCAATATTTCATTCCTTATATATAAAACATTAAATTTCAGTGATTCAGTCTTGATCTACCATAATTTTATAGGCCAGAAACAAAATTAACAGAAGGTAAAAAAATAATATAGGGTTGTATCCACCAACAAAGTTTTGACTGGTTATTATGATTATTCTTTTAAAAAAAATAATACTTTGTAAAAGAAAATTAAGTTATCTTTTTCGATATTCTTTGAATGATTTTATAAATTAAATTATGACAATTGAATCGGATTACAATGTGAGAAATAAGAAAAGTACATAATTAAAAAACAAAAATTATGAGTACATTAAACAGATATATACTTATGCCTACTAATGACCTATAAAATGTGTAAAATTAAGGATAACCAATATAATAACATACGAAAGTAAATCTTTACCTTCGGTTCAGCATCTTCTCTATCGTTAACTTGTGATCCGTTCAATCCTCTTGCTGGAGGGCAATCCGTATTGCCTGCCACAGCAACTTCGTTAATTTTAACTTGAACAGCACGTCCATAATATTTTTCGAATATTTCCTTCATAGTTTCAGGAGGCACATAATTACAGCCAATCTTCTGAGCTTCAGAAAGAACGTATATGACCAATTCATTTTCATTTAAAATTCGTGAATTATGGGTTTGATTGCTGCTTGACGAATAAACTTTGGATGCATTAGGCTGCTCATTAGAGTTTTTTTGAACATTAGATGGTGAATTAAATGTTCCAATATTTTGTGCGTCTTGATTGTGATTATAATAATTTAATTGAGAAATATTTTGTACGAAGGGGAGAGTGGCTCTCTGAAAGTTCCCTGGAATGTTTGATGAGGTTTGTCTAGGCTGCATTGTAGTGTTCGCAGTGTTGGTGTGCGAATTTTGCGTGCTTGGAACAAAATTTGAAATATCAAGGGAATTTAAATTATGCTGTTGACTTATATTCGTATTGTTTGTTTGCAAAAGTGTTTTCAAATGGTGATTTGAAGGTCCACGAGTTTTGTTGATAGAATTATTCGATGATACTGTTTTGTGGCCGTGGCGTTTATGACGAATATTTGTTTGAGCTGACGACTTACGAACAGAGTTTGGAGCCATATGGGTTGGATGATGATGCAATATGGTTGTTGGTGTTGGAAAATGCCCCATTATTTGTTGGTTAACTCCAGACCTGGGCATAAAATTTGATACTTGTGATTGAGTATGGTTTACTTGATGTATTGGAACAGCGCTAGACATATTGACACGTTCTGTAGGGTTTACATAAACTGGAATCAGATCATAATTAGAATTCGAATTGTTAGAAACTGTTGTTGAAGCATGTGTTGAAGGACATTCCGAAGAAAATTGAAATTCACCTATCCTTGAATGGCTCAATGAATATCTGGGTGCAATACTGCGTTGACCAAATGAAAATCTACTTTGATTTGAACTTGAGATGTTATCAAGATTGCTCAATGCATTGGAGATTCCAGAGTTCACTATAAGGGGAATCGGAGCTTGTTGAAATGGTATTAAAGGTGGATTTGACCTATTGTTGTGTACATATGAAGGTGGAGGAGGTGGAGGCAGTTGAGTGTGATCGACAAGATTAGAAAGATTAGATACAATTTGTCCTGTAGGATTAATTAAATTTGAAAAAGTCCCTCTTCGAAAGTTACTCGATACAATTGACGTGGCAGGAGATGAAACTTGTCCCTGAACTTGAAATTGCAGATTTCCTGCAGACAGATCTTGTGGTAGCGCATTTCTTGAACTATTGTGTGCAGTCCTCACTGCTGTAATCTGTTGCTGTGTGCCAGTTAACTGTAAAGGCATATTTGAATTTTGAGCAGTATTACGCATTTCTACTGAATTCTGATCCGTTCTTTGCTGTCCACAATTCTGGGAAATTTGCTGTCCACTATTAAATCTTGAAATTTCTGAAGTTTTTTTGATAAGACTATTTCTTTTGCGTTTAGAAAGTGCAACTTTCGTTATTTCTATGCCATCCTTAGTGAATTTACAAGGTTGTAGTATGGGTTCTTTTTTGACAGAGAAACTAGGAGAAGCC
>JAUZNC010056179.1:0-14349 GCA_034780395.1 Vannuccia rotundouncinata | reverse complement strand
AAAAAAATTGTTATGAAATGTTGATTTGTTTGTCATTATAATATGTGCTTCTATATTAGTTACTTCTACACATGTGTATTAGCTTGTTGCTAAATTGTTAGCCAATAGTGCCAGGGTTTGTCTGCCACTTGTCACAACTTGGTACATTCAATTTTTCATTCATGATATCTCTATCTAATTTCAGAATTCCTGACAATATTATAATAATTAAGGGAAGTATTTATTATGACTCAAAATTATAGTCATACAGAATGACAGAAATTAAAACAATAAGAGTTGTGTTGGCTATACAGTAAGTATAGCATATCAAATAGTGCATTAAAAAGCATGGGTAATATGGTCCTTTTGTATGCCCAAATTCACATTAAAGAATTAAGTATTATTTTTTTGTCAAACACACGTTGGAGATCAAGATTTTAATAACCCTATCCATAGCATGTTTTTTGCACTTCCACATAAATCCCCCCTCCCCTCTAAAGATGTTTATATAGTGCTAAGTGCCTACAATTTGTCATGATGATAGTTAAGGATGTTTTCTACTAGATAATTTTGCACAAAATTGGAAAAATTAAGAAAAAAATTGAGCAAAGAAATAATTATTAAAAAAATATTTTAAAAAGTTTTTCTTTAAATCATTTAAAATTTTGATGTGGATTCATGATTATTATAATTTAATCTAATTGATTATATGATTATCATATAATCAGGTCTGTAGCTAGATTTTTTTTCAGCATGGGAGGGGTAATTTAAAAATGCCATGAAACTGTAATAACACCCCATTTTTATGGAGATAACCATAATGTATAACCAGCATGTATAATAAAGTTGAGACATTTGTTCAAGGAAAAAAATAGCGAAAAAACTGCAATTAAATAAAATAAATATTTAAATAAATGATTCTATGTTGTAGGACTAAATGATGTTAATAAATTTGCTGAAATCAAGAAAATTGTGTCTCCAAATTTTAAATGAATTTTTGGTTAATCTATAAACAGTACATGGATTGTTAATACCCTGTTATGCAACAGAATGTACTTCCTGGTAGTAACTGCTACTGGTATTAAAACTAATATCACTTTATGCAATAAACTCATTGCCAAATAAATATATAAATAATATTAGGTTATTACTTATTTGTATTGACAAATTGATAGTTTGTTTCGTCACCACAAATATTATCAAATTTAAGAATTATTAGTATAAATTGAATATTATAGATTAATACACAATAATATTATTTTAAAAACATGCACAATTTTTATTGTATCTTAATAAATTATAAAAACATTGACTTACTTTAAAAATTGAAGAATCCTTCCTAGTGAGAAATTATTCTAAACAATATATTATGCAGTTCAGTTATGTGTAAAGTAATGTATGTGTAATGTAAGTGTAATGTAATTGAAGGCAGTTTTAAAGTATGTATTAGACTGTATGAAAATACTTCAGTGTGACTAATATAATGAAATATTTAATGTACAGAAAAATAATGTGATAGAGGTATAAAAGAATACAATAGTATATGTTGTACAATGTGAATATGTCAATAATAATACAATAGAGATAATAATGTACAGGGAAATACGTATGGAACTAAGAAAATATGTGGAATTAATGAGAATATATAGATAAATAGTGAAGAGAAAACGTCAAAATTGTGTAAAATTGAATACAAGCCAGGGAAAATTAACACAACCATATATTGTAATATTCATATATTGTAATATGAAACATTGATTTCATAAATTGGTAGGTCATTTATTTATTGTATTAGATAGTTCGAATAAACAAATTATTTTTGTAATTATTTTTTATAGTACATATAAAATATATATTTGAGACGTATTTTATGCATTAATTCTATTTTATTAAAAAAAATATTACAATAATTTGCTTACAAATATAAAATACTATTATTTAAAAATATTTTTCCAATTTTTTTTTCAAAGGAAATTTATTTACATACTATTTTATAACAGTATAATTGTATACATATAGGATCTAAATATTGATAAATCACATTTTCTGTCTCCGAGTGAATGCTTAAGTTAAAATAAAATGTTTTAAACACTTAAATTAATATATATAATTTAAATGATATGAAACAAATTTGTAAAAAACGGATACAAAAAGTACAGAATACGTTTTAATGAAATATTTTTTTGCGTTCTTTTATTTCATTTATAAAAATGATTTTGGTTGTAAAAATATACCAATCTTCTGACCACAATGCACTATAATATTATAAACATCATTAAAAATTAATAATTCACAAAAAAAAATATATATTCATATTTTTTCTTCTAAAAATAAAATTCACAAAAATTCTCGGTTCAGGCTTTTGGCATGTAGCAAGCCATTGAATGATAATAATTTTATATTATGATTCTATATTTTATATATCTAAAAAGTTTTAATCAACTAAATTAAAAAAAACTAAAAAAAATTGTTTCCAAAACTTGTATTATCTTACTGTATTACTATTTACTGATAATTTTAATATTACACTCCGTTAAACGAATTTAATCAAAAATCGATTTTTAACATATAAAAAATTTTATGATCAATTTTTAAAAAAATTACAACATTTTATGAAACTTAAAGATGTTTTTTATATGTTCACCAATTTTCATATTGATACTTATAAAATTAAGTATACATACATGAAACATTTAAAGATTTTGATTTCGCGATTCGAGGCAGATAGATATTTAATGTATATATATATATATTAATTTTATGGATGTTGATTACAAATGGAATTATTTTCCTTTTTTATTAGGGCAATAACTTTACTAGGGACTACTACAAGTTTTCCTGTAGAACGCGCGGGCATTCTGTATATATATATATATATAATCACATAATTCCCAAGTCACCAATTATTTATGTGTTGAGTCTTCCAATGAATATAGTAGGACAATGCTAAGAATAAGTCACTTTAAACAAATTAGAAATATTATTTCATTCATATTACCGATATATATTCACATAGTACCAATTGTGTCATGCTTACCAGAATGATTCACTCTTGTTGAAATGATGGTACACAAGTCTTCATCAAACACATGATGGTACACAAGTCTTCATCAAACACATGATGGTGTACAAGTCTTCATCAAATACATGATGGTGCACAAGTCTTCGTCAAACACATGATGGTACACAAGTATTCATCAAACACATGATGGTGCACAAGTATTCATCAAACACATGATGGTGCAGAAGTCTTCATCAAATACATGATGGTGCACAAGTCTTCATCAAACACATGATGGTGCACAAGTCTTCATCAAACACATGATGGTGCACAAGTCTTCATCAAACACATGATGGCTCACAAGTCTTCCTCAAATGTGGTAAAACCATTAGATATCTGTTGTTTGATTTCTTCCACATTGTGTCATCTTACTTTAAACACCATGCCCCAAACCGAGACATCTAAGGGTGATACATATGGGCTACGAATAGGTCAGTCGATACTAACTTTCATAAAACTCATCATCCAGTCTCTCTCTCTGACAATCCAGGCAAACTACGGTGCAGCTTCAAATTGTCATTACCACATGTCATAGTTATCTTCAGTAGCATGTAATTTGATCATAAATTGATCCTGCGGCTCAGCGTTTATTATTATTCATATTACTAAATTACTATATTGTCAATTTATAACGGTATTGTCATAAGCAAAATTCTCAATAAATCAATAGTTTTAAATATGTTGTCATGAAAACACTTTTTAAACATTAATAAAGATGTACTTATTTAAATATGGTGTCTGTCTGAAGTAAACGTCTTTATGATAACTCGATTAACTAAGACAATTTAATAAAAACCAAATACTATAACATAAATACAGCTAATATGGACTTATAGTTAGCAAAACAGATTGAGAGCACATTTTACAGAACAAACATTTTATAGAACACAAAATAAATTCAATCACATTGAAAAATGTGCAAGGAACAACTGGATGAATTCTTAAATGAATTTTTTGGTAATTGAGTAAAATTGGTAATCCGATTAAAATAATTCAACAGTTTAATTCATAAATTTTCTGCATGTCAGTCAGTGGTCAAGGCAAATCATGAATGCTAACTCTCGCACAAGAACAAACTTTGTACAATATGACTGTTTGGAGATTCATCTATTTCATGGAGAAAATCTATGATACTCCAATTTCATTAGGTACTACACATATAAATTTACATTATTATGACAAAATTTGGAATTTTTTAATATTTGTAAAATTACTATGTGCTATTATAAATAATTAGTGGGAGTATTTCCAGTCAAATAAATAAGAGAAGTGTTCAGAAAATCAAGTACGTCAACTAACGACGACAGATGAAGAAAGAAAGTTCATGCTCACTCTCTACTCAATGAATTCTCTCCCTCATCAAAAATATTCTATCGATACTGTATTTACTATGTCAAAATATACTATTAAGCTATTAATAAAATATATTTTCATCCCTCTTTAAAAATATAGAGCAATATATATTTACAGTTATATAGATTATTATTATAGATTTCTAAATATTTACTAAAAAAAACTTTTCATAAATTAAAATCATTATTTATTATATTATTTTTCTCTCTCTCTCATAGCATAGAGAAACATTAAATAGTTGATGGCTATTTTGAGAACCGTGTAGTTTTTTGTGCTAACTAATTTAAAATGCTAAGTATGGCCTTTCCCGTGCTGTCGCATAGTAACTACCGCGTATTAAACTTCACAAATTTAAATGAATCGCTAATTTAATAAATTCGCTTCAAATTTGATTTACCCGCAAAAACGACAACACAGATTACCACTGACACGAAATTCAATTACAGAGATGACATTTCATTTGACAGTCAGGCGTACTTAAGCCGACAGCCTTTTGACAGTGTCTGGAATTCAGATCATACTTATTTGTCAAAGAGTGGATGTGCATCGACACGTATATGAAGCGACAAAATAATTTTGGCAGATATCGTTCTTGCGCAGACACTTAATTCGAGCGACAAAATAATCCCACCGTTGAAGAAGTCATCAATACTGCCATTTCTGCAATTATCAGTTGCTGCAAAAGTTTCTGGTTTTTGATTAGCTATTCCGATCGTTCTGGAAATTTAGTAGGACATTTCTTCCTTCCGATCTTTTTTGGAATGTTTGAAAATATCTAGCGACTTGTGCCCCTAACGTTCATCGCGCGTCGTAGGCAGTGATGTGTGTAATGTTTGCTCGAGTGGCAGAGTTTTGAGATTTTTTCATATAAAGTTCGAGATGGTACAATGTTCATAGAGTTTGGAAATCTACCTTTCTATGAGATGGATGATTGCATGAATGAGAATACATATTTATAAAACTAATTAGTATATATATACATATAGAAAATGAATTAAACCTGATCAAGATTTAAACCGTATTAATACATTACAAAATTTAGTATTGAGAAATATTATATGACATTTGTTAAAAGTTAGCTTCAATTGATTGTTGTAAAATGTAATAATGCAAATATTTGTATTCCACCATTTTTAAATTGAAATAATTTCTCTATAGTAGCCATTTTTTATAAATAAATTGGTTATTATATTTTACCATTTGATTAGTCCATATCTTGAAATTTCTAAAAAAAAATAAGGTTATCTGTTTATAAATATAATTCTTTTAAATTGCAATATTTATAATTATTACATTTGCATAATATTTTTTTCTTATAGTAATTTCGTTCCAGGTGAACCAAATAATAAGAATGGGGACGAACATTGTGTTGAAATCTACAATCAATACCAATTTAAAGATAAGTGGAATGACAACTCTTGCAAAAATAAAAACTCATTTATTTGCAAATTTGAAGGCTGCTAATGATTTTCTAAACGTTCAAGAAGTCTTAATAAGTCTATAATTATAAATGAAAACGTAATAAAATAATTCCATATTTAACCTTTTCAAAAATTTTCAATTATACACCAATCATAAAAATATTTTTTTAAATATACACATTTCTATTAATCGTTTCGTTTTATTTATTGAATTATAAATTCTGTTTTCTCAAAACAGTTCACACAATTAACCTTTTCTTTACAGTCTTCAGGGACAGAAAAGTTACTTCTCCAAACGGCTATATAAATTCAAAAGTGTTAGTTAGTATCATTATTGTGTCCTAATGTGGTGTGGCACGTACATTCAATTAGCCTGCTACGCCAATTTATATTTAATATGAACTCCATTTGATCTAGTAATATATACTTGAATTCAATTCAATATTTTACATGTTTATCGGTTATATGAGATTATATGTTTACTGTATTAATTTCATATAGGATATTCTTCAAAATTACTATCACTAAACATACAATTATATAGGTAAAATTGTACTATAAAATTAATTATATCATACTAAAATTGAAATATCTTTCTATATTATAAAAAAGTGAATATATTATTTATATATTATAAGTACCTGTAGGTATATTGTACTTTCATAGAATTATTATACGTTTGCTATTTATTAGAATTTGTATTCTCATTGTCTGCTAAATAGACAATTTTATCAACAAATATTATATAGTGAAGGCTCTTATAACATATATAATAGACTCCAAATATTTTATGTATATACATCGGTTCTATAACAAATCTGAAAGTAAATAATTAAAATAAAAAAATATCAATTTTGGCTATACGGTTGGCGAATAATTAGATTAAAATGAAGATATATTAGAAATTCGTTGTTGGTATAGCAATTTAGGCTGTACTGTTGTCGAATAATTAAATTAAAATGAAGATATAATACAATTATGATCGTAAGATGTTTTTTGCCGGAAAATTTCCCCTAAACTTTTTTTTAGTGTAAGGGTGAGGCTGAAATTTATATACAACCTGTAGGACTATCATATCTAGGTCATATAAAAATTAAAAGGTCATAGGTCAGCTAGGTCGATTTCTATTGGCTCACGATACTTTTTTTGAGTAACCGAATTTTATTACTCAACTTTCTACAACTCGCACAGTTTCTCCTTAGTGATTTTTGGAAAGAGTATGAAAATCCTTTCTAGAAAAAGTCATCAGTAAAACTTGTTTAGTTGAAAAATCTCAAACTGGATGGCTAAAGGTGCTATAGAATATTTTTCAAATATTTCTCAGATACACTTTTTTAAAAAAGATTAATAATATATTAATAATATTAAAAAAAACTTGTCCAGACGTAAAATTGGGGAAAACGGCCAAATCCGGTGTCCATTAGTTGATTGGAGCTTTCAAACAAATTTTATGGCTAATTGAAACTGTTTTTATAAAAAAAAAAAATTCTGTAAATATTTTTTGGTTTGTTCAATCAACTCTAAACTTTCAGAAAATTAATTTTGATTGCATATAAGCAAAACCCGAATAAATCTAAGAAAAATATTATAAGGCAAAAGAGTTATATATAGTTAGGGTTTAAAATATTAAAAGGCAAAAAAGTTATATATGTATAGATAGGGTTAGGGGTCAAATTAGGTACTTTAAAAAATTCTGACGTACCACTTAGGTTCGACATTTTGAGTTAGCTACGGATTAATGTGTATGAACATGTAACTTAGATATCTGCCAAAGAATCGGTTCAAAAAGTTTTTTTTTAAAAGTTAAGGGTCTTAGACATTTGATGTCAAAATGATTTGAAATTTGTAAAGGCTCAAACTGAAAAAGGAGCAATGCTATGGTGTGTAGAATTAAATTTTAATTACCAATCAAAACAAAAAATTTTAAAAATCACTTCCTGTACCGTCCAGAGTGAAATTAGTGATTTTCGGATACTTGTCGGCCACTTTTTGGCCACTGAGGTAAATATAGATTTTTTCAGAAAATTTGAATCAAGTTATAATGAATATTAAAAGATGCCCCTAGTGATGGGGAATCCTTAAGATGTCTTGGTTTGACCATACATGCTTTGATTCTCTTTTAATCAAAGATTTAAAAAATATATTAAACAAACATTTTTATCATTTTCGTACACTTAGCATGGGGAAAACTTAACAATCGATTTTCTTTGGAAATAAGCAACTGATCTCGGATATTATTTTATTTATGAATAGAAAAACTTTTCATGGTCAGGAATATCAAAATTGTAGCGCTCTAGCACCTATAATAAAAAGTTATTAGCAAAATAAAGAATACCTACAAATTAAATTAAATTTATTTTATATGGGGAAAATATTAAATTTCATTTTTTGAGAGAAGTAAGTGCCCAATCGTTCTGATTACTCAGTACGGGTACTCGGGAGGGTATTAAGTCTGCCAAAATTCGCCAAGGGCTCAAACCCACGAAGTGTCCAAACAGGGATGTTTTTTGCCACGATTATAACCCTAACCCTAAATTGGTTGTTAGTATAACAATTTAGGCTATACGGTTGGCGAATAATTTAATTAAAACGAAGAAATAATAGAAATTCGTTGTTGGTATAGCAATTTATTCTATACATATAAATTCTATAAATATATATAAGACAAACATTTATTAATATCATATAGATGTAATTAATTATATTATAATACATTTACTAAATAGTTACTAATATTAGAAAATATTAGGTAAAATAATTAATCATTATACAAGGAAACAGTATAGTGCAATGTAAAATATAATACTACATAATTATATCTAAATATAATTATTTCAAAAGTTTTATCGATTTATTATACAAATATTCGTGATAGATTTAATTATGAAAAAAATATAATACAAATAATAATAATATTTCCCATCATTGATATCCGACAAAATTCCAATAGCACCTAATTTGAATAGGTATATAATAAAAATATAAAAATAATGTAAATAAAAAGTTGTTTATTAGATTTTGAGAACGATATATTCTGAACGTTTTATAAAATTTGTATATGTATACAAAGTTATAGATTATACAAATTTATAAATTACTTTATAACGTTTACATTCAATACACTTCCATTGATTTTTTTTCATTGTCACTTTTTTTCCAGATTTTTTTCCATATCCTTTTGCCCAGGCATTCGTCGTGGAACCATTCCAGACAGCTATTACATTGAGTCTAATTAACATATTTATATATAGGTTAGTTGATACGCCATTCATTGTTCTAAATCTATTCAGATAATTCTGAACAGAAAATAATAGTGTGGACGAATCCCGATAACTAGATTCAAAGGGTACTATAGTGAGGCAACAGGCCCTAGTTCAGGATTTTAATTAAATACAACTGATATATATATATATATTATATAATGAAAATTGTATATCAATAAAAAAATATCATAAGAGCTTTATAGTGATCCCGAGACCACCTAGCACTATGGTGCTATTAATATCTCGTAAATCATTCACTTTAGAAACTTCAAATATATTACAAGCTCATATAAACATGAGGACGTATTACACGATTTATGTACAATAAAAACGTTAATAGTATATAGTATTGGGAAAATAACATTAGGGCCTTAATATACAACGACATTACTAATAAATGATAAAAAATGTATATTAAACGACTAACTATGTAATGAGGGTTAATATTTTATGGCAATTTAAATTTTAACATTTAACGGAAAAAGTTAAATATATAAATAAAAAATAATTTGAGTCGAAACTTCACTACAAATAATTATATACATATTTTATTTAGTTAAAATAAATTTACACAATTATCCTCCGATTGTTTAATTTCTTTGGGACAAGTTTCCTCTCCACAAATACGACATAGGTTGTCGGAGTCGTCAGCCATTGCGAGAAGTCTGCGCCACATAGAGATGCGCAACTCATCATGTGCTTGACATTATTCGGAAAAACAATATTCACGTCGGAGATTTTGCAGCTCTTTTCTAGAGTTCGTCTGTCTATTTCACCTAGAAAAAGTCCACAACTACTCCCATCCCATTGGTATCTATGCTCCTTTGTGATGAGTGGTGCGTTTTCCCAGCCTTGAGTAGATCCAAATGCACTTGAAAATAGACCAGTATGTAATAATTTATATTATGAACAATAAAAAGTTACCACTACATAATTTGAATTTAGTTGACTTATGTTCAAGTCCCATACAATTAATTCCTATGAAAGCAAATCGAATAAAAAGCAATTTTATTAAAATTATATTTATCTTATTTCTTTCTTTTAGATACAAATATATGTTATACACAGTCTACTCCTGCTAATCGAAATCCGGTCAATCGGAACTACTGAATAATCAGAACAAAAATCAAATCCCTGATTTTTCTGGCTAATTCTACAATATTAGAAAAAATGCTTAATCGGAACACTGGCTAATGTGAATTGTGAACAGAAATTGTAGAACGGTCACTATTACTGCAATGTATTTTACAATTGCTAATTGGAACAGCTCATCTATATATAAATATATTCTTACCTTCATTTGAGATTATAAATAAAGTCGAGGACATTTTCTGTACTCTAAACCTACCTAAAACCATGACATGAATAGGGTGAGCTAGGAGTATTAACCAGGATAGTAAATTGCGATATAGTGTTTGCATCACCTATTGTCCCATATTGTATGTATAATGGGGACTGACCCCATTGTGGGAGTGGATCATTGTGTGTACCACTATTCAATTCATGATCCACGTTTTATATTGTATATTTGAGTTTTGACAACATCGCATAGGAGTGCTCTTTTATAATCAATGAGACCACTAAAGCCTAATATTTAGAGTTAAATATGTCTAACCTATTTACAGTATAAGAAATATGGAAAAAATATTTTAATCTTATGTTAATTCTGTCCACGCATCATATTGAAATATATATACAAATATTTAGTCCATTTTAATTTTGTGGTACAAATTTATCTATTATACGGAACCTAGTGAATTTCCAAGATTTGAGATTTGTTATAAATCCGGTTTTTATATGATGTTTTATTTATATGTTTTATTTATATTATATATATACATTTAATTGTCTGGTAGGGCAACTTATATAATTTTACTAATCGTAATATCTCGTCACTTCTAATGAATTGTGTTGGACTGTGGTTTTTCTTTATAATTTTGAGGAATCTTGAATATCCATAATCCTCAGAAATTTGTCCATATCTATCCAACTACATATTATGAGTAATTAAAAATTGAAGTAGAAGGCGAGTCTTGGTTTTACAATACTTCGAAAATTAATCAATTATTTTGATAAGAAGAGTTTGCGGTGGAAGAGATGGAGTAGAGGGAAGAGTTAGTAAAAGCAGTGTTGGTTCTGCTGGTGGATGCACTTGATGTTCTCGTTCCTCTTCTTCACGTCTGCGTAAACATAATTTGTATGTTCTAAATCTGGAGACTTATTTTCCATTGCTAAATGTTTATC
Source organism: Vannuccia rotundouncinata (assembly GCA_034780395.1). Lineage (NCBI taxonomy): Eukaryota > Metazoa > Platyhelminthes > Proseriata > Coelogynoporidae > Vannuccia > Vannuccia rotundouncinata. Next base: position 3,028 of record JAUZNC010056179.1, on the reverse strand, counting down.
TTCATTGATTAATACAAATCGTCGAAACAATCAATTATCTCTCTCCATTTTGCTTCTTTTGTGTGCTTTTTCCTTGAGAAAATGTAGCATAGGTAGCATTTGTCGGCCGATTTGTCCAACTTGTCCAATTTGTCCAAATTAATAAGTTTTGGGTATTAAAAGAACGGGTCCGAGTCTCACTTCCTTTACGGAAAAGATTCTGGCTGATTTTTATTGCAAACTAGCAGGGTAAATGATGCAACATTTTTTTAAAGAGGAAACTGATGGGCGGCGAAGATTTCGTCTCCTCCATTAAATCATTAATCAACACAACATCTAGAGGTCCTTTAAGATCAGCTATCAGACTGTCAATGTTTGGATTTCATGATCAAATTTATGAAAAGTGGGCGAAATATCAAAAGATAGCTTTCAGGACAGTTAAAAAAGATGATGAAAAAGAAAATTATGAAAGTGATGAAGATATCTAGACTGTTTTAATATTATATGTGTTGTCCTATTTTCACAGTGAAGTCAATGTATTTTTAAATTACAGGATTGCAGATTGATTTCAAACTTTAAACTAGTAGACAGTATAGGAAGTTTTCTCAAATTCATGGCAATCTTATGAAAATCAGGGCAATCTTCTCAACATGAGGGCAATCAAAAGAGCCAGTTACTTGAATCAAGTTTTATTTGAAACTTTTTGGGAATATTTTTTGTAAATTGACCATTTTATGAATTTAATTGGAATTTTAGGAACTTTTAAAGATTTTTGATAATATAAAAATTTGATCATATATGTTGAAATTTACTAATAGTTACAAATATTTAGGGAATTAATAGCTTTTTAACGATTTTTAAATTTTTTAAAAATTGATAAGATGTGTTAAAATTTTATAAAATTTTTATAAAATAATAATTAGAGATGTTTTGAAAAATTAGAGATTATTAAAGATATTTAGGGATTTTATGCATGTCAAGAGATTTTTGTGGATTTTTAGCAATGATCAAATTTTAGAATTTGATAAAATGTGCAAAATGTTTATATAATTCGTTTAAATATAAATGAAAATAAAAAAATAATTATACATAATTTGTGAACATACAAGGTTTTTAGGATAATTCTAAAATTATATGGATTTTGAAAAATGGATTTATTAAAAACGTTATCATGTTATAAATGTTTTTTAATATAAGTGAAAATAGCTATTTTCATCATCTGGATGAAAAGTAGCAATTTTCAACCCGAGTAAATAATTTCAAGGGAGTGCTATAACTGCTATTTTCGTCCTGTGATCATTTCAGCTTTTCATTTCAAATTTGATTTATTATTCAGATTATTTATCATAATTCGTTAAATATGTCAGCTAAAAACGCCGATAAAAATTATTTATTTTTAATAAATTTTTATCGTGCGTATGTCCAATAATAATAAATAATTATATATTATTTCAATTCGAAAGGTTATTTCCATAACAGCGGGATGAAAAGTATTACTTTTAAGGATATTTTTGGATTTTTTCAACGAAAAATCATGTTAAAATAGTTAAAGTATGATAAATATCTATTAAAATTCTTAAAATGTGGTAAATGTTTACAAAATTCATATTTTCGTCCTCATCAAAAATACTGTATCCACGTATAACTTTAATGCGTGGGAGTTTGAATTACCCATAACAAATTTTTAATCCATGAATAATACCACGGGAGTGGGGCGTGGGTGGAGTAGGAGTTGTTCGGCAGTATGCGTTGCGTGGGAGTATGTTCAAAACCGCGATTTATCCAAAAATTTTTAATCTTCGGAAAATTTAACTTGGATGGGACATGTGTGCATATGCGTGTGTGGAGTTGGTGCTAATTTATGATATATGGTAAAGGGTAACTTCAGTGATATTTTCTAAATTTCCGAAATTTTAAAATTAGTGCCACAATTTTGTTTATTTGGAGTAGATAATAGTACAATCAAATTCTTCATATGTTATTTAGTATTAATAGCCATTACAATTATTAAAATCTATTAGTGTCTGGATTAAAATCAAAGTATTGGTAAAAATCAAGAAGGGTCCATAAGGTATAAAGTTTTTAATAATAAAATAAAATTCTCCATATAAAACAGTACTATTAGTCACTAAAATTATTTAAATCAATTACTGATTTGGTAGAAATCAAAGTATTGGTAAATATCAATAAGTCCCAATCAGATATCGATAACTATAACAAATCGAGTTTTTGATTTTAAAATCGAATTCTCTATTCACAATATATTGTAACAATCGTTATTAAAATTAGTGAAATTTTTTACTCTCTTGATGAGAATAAATATATTGATAAAAATTAATAAGTGTCCATAATAGATCAATAACTTAATTTAATCCAGTTTTTAAAAATAAAATCTAATTCTCCATATGTAGTACATTATTAATCGCCCTTAAAATTATTAAAATCCCTTACTGCATAGCTGAAATCAAAGTAATAAAGTTCAGCATCGCGTTTAAGTACACTATACAAATTTGAATTCACCGCCAAAAGTTTTTAATTCTCAGGAAAATTTTTACCATTATTTCTAATAGCATCCAAAAGGTGTCAATGAGCCAGATGTTTTCATGCCTATTTTAACTACACTTTACAAATTTAAATTCACTGCCAAAATTTTAATTTCTTGGGAAAATTTACCACGCATTGTGACGTGAGAAGAGAAAAAGTTTTGCCAGTAACTCCAATAGCATCTAATAGGTGTCAATAAGCCAGATGTTGTCATGCCTATTTTAATAATCGCGGAAATTTCGGGGGTCATTAATTAAAAAAGTGATAATTAAGGCATTCCAATGCTTTAATTGCTTAATTCTGATTCTATTTTTCATAAAAACCAAAAACGCGCGCGATAATCTAACCGACTTTATCTCTGAGATTAATTTTTATTTTGAATTAACTAGACCCCTAGTAGTAGGTGATGAGTACGTCTCAACCAATTTGTCTTCTGATTGGTCGAGAGATTCACGTGACCTATCTGGCTTCTGATTGGTCGAGAGGGTCACGTGACCTTGGGCTT
>JAUZNC010056168.1:0-11229 GCA_034780395.1 Vannuccia rotundouncinata | reverse complement strand
GTTATATGTTCATAATCATATAGAACAAAACCTTTTAAAACACAATTAAACCTTTTATTTTATAAGAAATAGCTATTTTCTTATAAAGTAACATAATATCATTTAAATATTCTTTAATATGAGAAAACAAAAAAAAGCTCTGTGGTCCAAAAACAACTCTTCTAACACTGGCAGATGCCCATTATTATCTACAATTATAAAGGTGTCAATGTTGGTCTGATCTTTGATCTTCACAATTACAAGGAAACATATTTTATCCAATGATATATCTTTCTCGAAATTACCATTTCTTATGAAAATTATATCATTAGATAAAATATATGTTTTCTTGTAATTGTGTTCATTTAATTAATGTTTACTAAAACTATACTTCAATCAATTTAAAAACATAAAGGCTCATACCAAATGTTTATCCCAATAAACATGGTTTTTCTTCAATGTATCTCTTGCATTTTTTATCAGAAGTTAAACAGAGTTAACACCTTTTTTGAAGCTCTTATATTGTTAGCTCTTTTTCTTGATATTCTTTTTAAAATTCATTAATTCCATTGTTGTAACCTGTAGGGTAATGACAATCAAGTTCAGAGATGTACAATCAAATGCTTTATATATATTATAAAAAAATTTTTTTTCAGGTATGGTATGCTATATCAAGATAAAAGCAACAACTGATCTTTGTGTGGAGGAAATATTCTTAAAACTTCCAATTTCTTCATTACCTACTAATTTGAATAATCTTATACTTTTGTTATACTCCTTTTCATGAATAAATCAAAAAAGGTATTTACAAATTTCATACAATTGTTTTTTTAACAAAGAACAAAATATCTCTGTAAGATTTCATTCATCAACTGAATCCTATACTTAAGAGTAAACTTAAAATGTTCAATAATTGCTCTAAAACTGACTTTTATATTAGGCAATATATTTATTACTGCATCATAAATAGTAACTTTTGCATTATTTTTCCATGTTGAAATAATTCATACAATATAGGTCATACTTGAATGCATTAAACTTTTATTTTTAGGGAGAAATGTTACTTCTCCAAACTGTTAGATAAATTCAAAATTGTTAGTTAGTATCTTTTTTGTGTCCTCATTAGTTAATTATTTTCATATCATTTATAATAGCAGCTAATATGGTGTGACACATTCAATTAGCCTCCTATGCCAATTTATATATAATATGAACATGTTTTGACCTAGTATATATACTCAAATACAATTCAATATTTTGCATGTTTATCAGTTATATGTTTACTGTATTTCATATAGGATATTATTCAAAATTACTATAACTATATTACTATATAGGTAAAATTGTACTATAAAATTATATTATACTAAAATTGAAATATCTTTCTTAAAAAGTGAATATTATAAACCTAAGTATTGGTATATTGTACTTTCATATACTTATTATACATTTGCTATTTATTGGAATTTGTATTCTCATTGTCTGCTAAATAGACAATTTTATCAATAAATTCTTTATTTGTAGTGAAGGCTCTTATAATATATACATAATAGTATACAAATATTTTATGTATATTTATATTAAAAAATCTAAATTGAAGTACAATTAGCTATTTATATGCAAGCTATATACAGATGTATGACTCAAATTTACCTAATCTTTATATATATATTAAATTTTTGTTATTGAAATCTGAGAATAATATGCAACTAATCTAAATAACAGCAACATTTCTAGTTGTGCTTATACATAATTGTGATTGTCAGTTAGTTTCAATTTTACAGACTGTCAACTTTTATGAACAATATTTTGGAATGTCTAAAATGAAATAAACATATAATTTTGTAAAAATCGATCTTTTTGCATTACTATAGGGTGTTGCTCTGATACATGAATGGTGCTGGTATAAGTCTTATAAATATGTCTGTATAAGTGATTATCTGGCTTCACATGTATATATTATATATGGAATATTATATTGATAATAAATAGTATATAAAGTAATATGTATAAAATAACAATATATATCTTATTATATACATGGAATAGTATTGATAATATATTAGGTATAACATAAAAATAATAATTGTATATATAGAATTATATTATATTGAAAATATATAGTATAAAAAGTTATAGGTATAAAATAATAATATATAATAGTATATAAATAATAAAATTTAATGGAATTGAAACCATTAGGTGAGTATGAAAGCAGAATGATAATGTTGAAAATGTGAGCAGAGAATCTGTGAATGAAATTATTTAGTGATATGGTTATATATACACTTATAATGTTGCGGCTTTTCATTAGCCAATCAAAATCTTTCAATTTTGTATGTGTGTCTCTCAGCTTATTCCTCTTGACCAGTCAAATTTTAATCACCTTTGGACAGTGTGTTTGTCCAACCGTTACCAGACTAAGGTAATGGACACTCACACAAAGGTCTATGTAAACAATTTCATAAGCAATTAGATGAAAACTTCATAGTTTTTGTTTAAACTCTTCCCAATGGTAGTACAATGTTTGCTAGGAAAAAAAGTGACTTCACCTGACGGGAATAGCAAAATGTTGCTATTTTCATATAAAATATAAATGAATTTCCCGTCAGGTGAAGTAACTTTTTTTCATAGCAAACGTTGTACTCTCATTGGGAAGAGGTTAAACAAAAACTAAACTAAAATATATGAATTTTTAAATTCAACTCACAATGTTCAAATAATGATGCATACATATGTACAAAAGTATCAAGCCACAAATAATATCCACAACTTTCAATAATTTTTTGTAAAATCAGATTCCATATTTCTGAGAGCCTCTGTCATATGCAAATAATCATGAACTCTGGAAGAATTTCTGTCAAAAGGCTTTGATGGCATCTTTTTCTTCAAAGTTTTTTTTTCATGCAGTGATTCTAAGCGAGGAATTACATAATGATCACAGATTGCAATCTGGTGAATTAAATAAGGTGGTTGCTTGATTAGTCTTGATTTGTACTTTCAAGATGAGCTCTTGTAGCTGCTAACACATGGGTTGAGCATTTTCATGAATAAGACATATTTTCTATGAGTAATGGTGTCTGTAAGCTGTGCATAGAATTGAATCTGAGTCTATAGTCCTTCATCTTTCCAAAACCTAAAAATAATGAATGTCACGTGTGGACACTGCAAGAAAGAAGAAAAACTTTTTGAGATATTGGTATGAAAAAACAATGAATTTTTTACGAAACGAACTTTCAATTATATTTGTATGGACTATTTTGCTTTGCTTTTCTGATTTAAGAATTTCTATAGTAAAATTCAAATAAGAATTACTTATTGCTGATATAATCTTTTAAAGCAGCTTTTCCACATACAGGGTTCATACGGTTTGGGAAGGTTTTGGTAAAACAAAATAAAAATCCAGGCTCTGGAAAGTTTGTAAAACAAAGAGGAAAGGGAAAGAAGTCTTTAACAGTTTGGGAATTTTCGTGGTGTTGCTTTTTGTGGTCTTTTTTGTATAAGGGGTGGTTTGGCGGCCATTCAAACAAAAAAATTAACTAAGTTGGTCTTTAAAAGTTTGGGAAAATTTGTGAATTTTGGAATTACTTTTGCGTACAAACCCTGACATACCTTTAATCTTCGTATATCGTTTTAGATACAAAAAAATGGCAACTTGCGAAGTGTCCGGTAATGCTCTTAATGTGGAAAAAGAACTGTTATCTGGAAAGCCAGATCTTGACAATGGAGATTTACCTAATGATGAACAAATTGAACCTGAAGAAGAAGAAGAGTATGAAGAAGGAGAGGAAGAAACTGCAGAGTTTCATCCACTTCAAAACAAGTAAGCTTTTTGTTGTAATTTTATAGTATGAGTTTCAATATAATACTAAAAAAATTATTGTTTACCGCTATTAATTTTATATAGATGGGCTCTTTGGTTCTATAAGAATGATCGAAATAATTCATGGACGGAAAACTTGAAAAAAGTGGTCGACTTCTGTTCAGTGGAAGAGTTCTGGGGTCTAATTAATCATATTTCTCCAGCAGCACAGTTGCCTATTGGTTGTGATTACTCTCTTTTTAAGCATGGAATTGAACCGATGTGGGAAGACAAGGCTAATCGCAATGGAGGCCGGTGGTTAATCAGTTTGGACAAGGCTCAGCGAGTATCAGTACTAAATACATACTGGTTGGACATTCTTATGCTCTTGATTGGAGAAGCATTTGATGAAGATTCTGACGAAATCTGTGGTGCTGTCGTTAACATTCGTAACAAGGGAGACCGTCTATCTGTCTGGACTGCAAACTGTGAAAATGAGGATGCAATTAAGCGAATTGGAAAGAAAATCAAAGAGAGTCTTGGTTTTAAAATCACAATGTCCTATCAGTCACATGACGACCAACAGAACAAAACTGGTTCTAAAGCAAGAAGTACATTTAACTTGTAGTTTTAGCTAATTGGACATGATGCAAGCATGGGTGCTACTTTCATTTATATGTTAGTTGTATCCTTACCTATCATTCTTAGGCCAAATTAAAAAATAGTTATGAAATTGCTTACCAAATTCTTGGTTTACAGACTTCCCAGGTGTTCAATATCGTTCATGTAAATTATTATAAAATCGTTTGCCATCTTTTAACTGGAGGTATTCAACTCCACCAGATTATATTTGAGTGTATCTATACATTACTATTTAACTATTTTCTGCTTTGGCTCCTTTTCTTGTGAAAATTCCATTCATCTTGAATCATTAGTTATGTGTCAGCGTGCTAAAATAACAAACAAATATTTATTTTGTATTAAATTTGATTAAGATCCAATAAATTTATCATTTTGTTTGCATTGTCTTATAACATATTTTGGAACGCTGATTGCTCATAATGTCCTTGTTGTTGTATTAGATTGTTATCTGATAAATAGAATACACAAATCCGTGTATATTGATAGAAGATACAGTCATTCGATTCTATATTCAAAATTTATAGCCATGAATTTTGTGTTATTACTGTCATTTGTTTATAATATGTGTTACAATTCCCTTGATTATATATTATACTTCAAACTAAAACATTTAAATATGAATGATGTTGCTTGTGTATTTTCATAACATATTTTGTCCTGGTTTCGCTTGCATATATAATGTTATGGTATGTATACTAATGTGGTTGAAACTATATGCCATTGTTCAGTTGTGCAGTACCCTTACATCTGAAGTTATAATGTTCTGTCTGTATTTGTAGTTAACATAATCAAAAATATATTTTTGGCTATACTGTTTTTCTTTTTTCTTGTGTCTCACTTTAAATTAAACTAATCAAGAAATTATTTTAGACTGTTTTGGTGTATTGTCATAGCTATTTGATTAAATGGGTGCACTTTTAAATTATTTTTTTCGTAAAATAATATCCATGGCCTACTTTGATTGTCAACATATTTTGACTAGGTTACCATAGACATAGGATGTTTTAGTTTAGGAAAAGATAAAAGGCTTTAATATGGTCATTTATTCCGATGTTGGGTCACAGTGTGGTGAGTTCATTTAGAGTAAAAATTGTTTTCATTCTTTTTCTTTTACTTATTATTTTTTATTTCTTTTTTAGATTCTGAGGATTTTTATCATTGAAGAAATTCTCTTAAAGGTGAATGTGCTATATATTGATTAAGATGACAATCTAGTTACAATATTTTATAATTTTTTACTTTTAATTATGATATATTAGGTATTGTTCGAATGGGTCTTTTTTAGCATATGGAATACTGTTGAGATTTTGGAATTTATGAAATTAATTGAAAAGTCTTGAAATTAATGTACATTTTTGTTTTATTTTTAGTTAGTGTTTGGTATAAGTTACATATGTTTGATGTAACGAACGAATCTGTTTAAAATAGCACATCCATTGTAAATTATCATTTTATGTTTGTTGCTTAAGTGTAGTATTTTATTATACCATAACATACTTTTTTACAATTGGATTTTCTTATATTTGTATCGGAAAATTGTTCTTATAAATGTTGGTGCGAACACTAATTAGCCCTAGTGGAGGTTTCCGCAACTTCATTTTGTCATTACTGAGGAGTATAATTCTGTTAGCTACATACATTCTGTATTAAAATGTTTTCCTGGTTGGTGAAATGAAACTTTTCAGAATGTAATTGCTTATTACCTATCTCAATTACACTTCATTTAGATATGACTGATAGTGTCAACAGTCGAAATTATGACACAGAAGTTCAAGATTTTTTTGCCGTAAGTTTATTTTAAATTAATTTGATGTACGTACGAGAAATTTTTTTTTTCGAGTAGCTTATTTAAATTGTGCTCAGCTGTTTGATACGCCACATAACACTATTTTAATAAGATATTTCAAGGTATGTTTTAGTAACTGTTTTTGGCTAAATTGTATATCCTAGAAATTTATTGATAACAATTTATTATTTTTAAAATTCGTACGATTACTTTTGTAGAAAATGTAATTGTGATTTATTTTATAATATTAATTGTTGTATTTTCTATATAAATTGTTATTGAATCAAATAAATTTTTGAACAAATTTTTAACATTTAATAAAAAAAAACTTAAATTACGCTATCCATGTAGACATACCATTCTTTAGTTTTTGGGTTAATGTTAAATAATAAGGATCAATGCACTCCATATAGTAGGGATAATCTATAGTTCATTATTTTATTTCTGTTATTTTAAACGGCAGTTTTATTTCTTTAAGGAAATAGATGCATTAGCACCAGTTACTGTCTCAACAACTTTAGATGATAATATTCCTTCAACATTACTTCTTCCACCACCCCCTTCTATTGAAAGTAATAAAGCCCAAATAAACTTCATTCCCAAAGGTGAGTATATAGCCTCCCTTGTTCATTAAAATTGGATTAATAATTAATCTGTCGAGCTCTTCGTATTTAGAACCGCACACTCATTGGGATGTTTTGTATGACGAAAGCAGTAATTGTCCCTATTATTGGAACAAAGACAGTCAAGAATCTCAGTGGGAAGTTCCAGAAGATTATGTGCGCTATCTGGAGGAGTATGATGAATATAAACGAGCTACGTATGTTTCAATTACAAATATTTTGAGAATTAAGTCTAATATTTTTTGTTGTTATTGTATTCATCAGAATTTTAATTAATTATTAATATATTTTGAATGTAATGTATTAAAAAACACACCTTTTAGCATTATTTTTAAATGTTAGTTTTTCCATATTTTGTGTTTATAGTGATTTCTATGCAGGACTAGAAGCTCTTCAGGCCAGTATTATTCCTCCTCCCCCACCACCACCTCCTCCATTAAATTCCAAGGAAAATCACAAACCCTCCAGAGAGTCGGTCGAATATCTTAGTGAGTACATTGGCTATAGCTGTTCTTCATCAGAGAATGATACTTCCGATGAGGAAGCTTCAACACGTCGCAAAAATCGTAGTTCAGACAAGTTAGAATCAATCATTCCTGTTAAACGCGCAAGGATTAATGATATTCACGATAAATCAAAATCTGAAGATGGAAGTGAAACCTCAATTAATGACGTTCTTGAACCTTCAGTTGAATTTGGACCACAACTTCCTCAACAATCACCTATATTTGAAGAAAAGGACACAAATTGTACGACTTCTTCTGGTGAGGCCGTTTCACCACCCGGTGCTACTTTATTCATTGGTCCCGTCAAACCAGATGGATCTGTTAGCCAGGTTAAAAATGAAGATAACACACTGACAAATAAGAATAATATGTATACCACTGACAAGGTAGGAATGTGTTGGTCATTACACCTTAATACAGGGTGAGGCAAAAGTTACTCCCAATTTATAACAAGATTTAATTTACCTAAAATGTATAGTATACATAATCAATTGATATAAAAATTTATAATGTAATAAACCATCTGAGATTATCTCTGAATGTACTGACCTGTACAATTATTACATGTGGTTCTCAAATGTTCACCATTAAATTGCATGCAACACTACGGAAAACTTTTTGACATGATTCAGCATTTATGGTAGTGAAACTTTCTTTTTATTGAATCTCGCAGCTCCTGGATTGTGCGTGGCTTACCTTTATAAACTTTATCTTTCAGCACACCCCACAGAAAGAAGTCTGGGGGTGTTAGGTCTGGAGACCGCGCCGGCCATTCAATCGGCTCACGCCTCTCAATCCAGTGAATTTCGATGTTTACACCTAACCATTGCCGAACAATTAAACCATAATGGGGGGCTGCCCCATCTTGTTGGAAATAACACTAACTCTTGGCCAAAAATAAGTACTCAACATTACTAAATAGTTAACAGAATTGAAGTGCCCTCAAAGATAAAAGGGCCAATGAGTCCATTGGATGAATGGCTGCCCAAACAGAGACGCCTGGCTAATTTACATCTTTTTCCAATATTATTTGGAGATTCTGATTTGACTAGTAGACACAATTGTGTCTATTTTTGTGTCCCTTTAATTTAAAAGTGGCTTCATCTGACCACCAAATGTTTTCAATAAAATCTGGGTCATCATTAGCCATCTGAAGAAAATCCACAAAATTCCATTCTTCTGTCGGCATCTCCTTCATGCAATGATTAGAATAAACGAGGAATGTATGGAGTAGTCTTATGCAGTAGTCGCAACACACTTTTTTGACTTACACCTAGTTCATTAGAAAGGCATCTACTTGATTTTTGAGGACTACTTTGTAAAGAAGCTATAAGCTCATCTCCCTTCTTATTTGTGGTAGCAGTGGATGGTCTTCCTGACCTTAGAGCATTTTCAAGTCAAAAAGCCATTTTTTAAAAAGTCAAGATTACTGTTCATAGAAACAGATTACTGTGCATCGAAATTAGAAAAACCAAGTAAATTCCATGTTTAGTATATTGGAAAAACCAAGGAAATGCAATGTCTATATTTAGAAACAATGTTATAGTCGTGTGGAGTAATCGAGATCATGGTTATAAATTGGGAGTAACTTTTGCCTCACACTGTATATATAATTATAATATAAGTACTGATTTTAAAGGTTTATTGATAAATTATATAGGATACTTACAGTCTACGCCAGATAAACATATATTTTCCGTTTTCATATTATCAACTTTAAACTAATATTATGATGTTGGTATGTAGGTATATCGAAGAATAATGTGTTTTTAAAATATGAGTAATAAATCTGTTGCAACTTTTTTATTGGATAGTGAATATCGATTAAATTTTATCTCCTTTTTTCACATTGAAAAATACAATAAACCTAGTATGTAACTACCAAATTTCAGAGTGCAGTTAGTTTATTTCTGCCGAAATTTCGGATAAAAATATATCAATAAATAATCTCATATATCGGTTTTTTAGGAGATCTCAATTATTGGCACAAAAATCAAAGAGGGTTCTAAACTGATTGTTGATAAATTATGCTTTTTGAATATAACGGAAAGTTCTCTTTCGTGGTTGCAAGTTCTACTAATTCAACTTTTAGTAAGTATTATATTTAATTTCGGGATTTGTTCCGTCGTTCTTCTTGATATTGTAATTCTTATTTGTTAGACACGTCTTGAAGATTGGCAGTTAGGACATCTTTCAACTGAGCACATGACTAATAATTTGAATCAAGTAGAATTGCAGATGGCTCAGTATGAGGAACAAGCTATGCCCGATGGATGGACTTGTCATTGGAGCAGGTAGTATTTTCTTGATTTTAAATTGATTTCATTAAATGGTATAGTGAAAACAAATATTTAGTATTTTCAACTTTTGTTTTCCCTTTAGTGTTATGTATTTGACAAAACTTACGGTGGATATCAAATTGGGAGCATTTAAATTGTCAATTTTATTAAGGTTGCACAAAAAAATAAACATTTTAATTTAATTATGTATAACAAATTTCTATATTTAATTATGTTTCCTAAATTTTATTCATATTATGATTTTTTGCGACTAAAGTTTTCACCATATAATCGGTTTCACAATATTTAATTATTTTAACAATAAATAAGTTTAGCTAAAGTATATTGCGTTCTCGAAATTTTATTTAAATTCTTTTTATTTATTTATAAAATTATTTATTTAAATTCATTACTATTATCGGTATTTGCAGTAAAAAAAATTCTGACGATCAATAAGTCCCAGATTAAAGTAGATTCCATCGTCTTCGCAGTTGATATTTGCATGAATAGTTCTAATAGAAGTAATAGTAGTAATAGACTCTGGTGGATCGATAGTACTACATTAGCTGAAAGTGCCGGGGGTATATGCACTTTCTTTATATGCGTACATAGCTATCCAAAAACTAGTACAAGTTGTCTTTTTTCATGTCATGCAATTTTGTACATTTGCATACCGATGTCAATCTAATGGATTGTTTTTATGGCTTTATAGGTTCTTTTTTATACGGTTTAAATTTAAATTTGCGTAAATTGATATATGTATATAATAATATATTAAAAACGTTTTTTATTATTTGAATCATATAAATTTAAAATTAGCCTTGTAATTAGTGATGTAATTTATTAGTATTTAATTTGTATTTCATTGAGTTTGTAATGAATTCACATGAGTTGTGTTAATATTTTTAACCCAATTTCATAAAAGTTTGTTTTTAAAAGACGTAACACGCATTCTATTAAACTTATTATTATATAAATTAAAACGAATTATTATTAGAACATTTTTTCAAACAACTTTTTATAAGTTGTGCCTTTTAAAATCCTTTATTTAACCATTCAATTTTTAAATCTAAAATGGAAATCATAATTATGATTAATTTATTAAGTACTCTTTTCTTTCAGTGATGAGAAGCGATACTATTATGAAAATCAAATCACAACCGATACTCAGTGGGACTTTCCTACCGATTCTGCCGTACCAACTAGTCTGTTTACTAGTAGTGAAACAATGCCAAGCTTTACCAAACATTCAGATAATCTAAATGCAGTCAAATCTCCGGAAAAAGAGGTATGCATTACTTATTTCAAAATATGATTTATTATGTAAATTGTATAGTAATAAACAATGCCTATACGGTGAAATAATCTGTAAATTAAAATATATCAAGTCATTTATCATGATACCGACGGTATGTTAAAATTCAGATATAAATATAATAAATCAATTTAAAATTAAATGATCAAATTTACATAGATGGGAATCCTTCCTGATTTTTTCAGACAAAATTGGGGGCCCATAGGTGTTGGGGGCCCATAGGTGTTGGGGACCCATGGTTGTGGGGGTCTATGGTTGTAGGGGGCCCATAGGTGTTGGGGACCCATGGTTGTGGGG
>JAUZNC010056157.1:0-14353 GCA_034780395.1 Vannuccia rotundouncinata | reverse complement strand
ATGGACATCATTTCGAACATTTAAGAAAGTAAATGGATAACTTGTTATTGTATATTTTCACCATCTTGTTAATAGTTTTTCATTTTTTGTAAATACACTAATTTCTTCTATTGCTACTATATAGCTTAAAAGAGCGTAAGAGTAAAATAGTTCACCTATTGAATATTCACCTATCCTACCATCTCATATGTTCCTAAGGTTTTCCCTCATATTTCTACAAGTCACTAACAAGTGTGCTCTTGTGGTTTGTGAAACTATCTTTTACAACACTTGTGGAATTGACTTGTGACTGTCTTGTGCTTTATGAAAAAGGCCCCAGAAGTGTTTTATGAATAATTCTGTTTTCAATGGTACAGATCGGACGGGTAAACTTTGGGACCTGACCACGATGACAGAACTGGCAACTCTATCAGATCACCCGAACAATGTGACCAAGGTTCGCTATTCGGAGGCTTCACATCTCATCTTCACAGTCTGTGCGTACTTCATCAAACTGTGGGACTCACGAGACACTACCAAGTGCATTCGAACACTTCTGTACGCAGTGGTCAATCTAAAAATCTATTTACTTAATATATTTCTACTGTTGGATATTCTTTCTTTCAGATCGAGCGGTCTCAGCCAAGAAGAGCCACTGGAATCGACCCAATCAATCCGACAAAACATTTGTCCCGCAGGGCAGACAAACATCATGGACCTGGTAGTTAGTAAGACCGGTGAAGTCATGTTTCTCGCCACAGCCAATTCGGTGAAACTTTGGGATCTACGACGTTTCTGTGCAGTCGGGAAGCTCCATGGTAACCACCAGGCACCTGTTATGGTCTTGGCTATGGACGAGGGTAAAGCGGACAATGCAGGCAATGTTACCGTGGTTACTGGTTCCAAGGTGAGACAAAACATTCACCATAATGTAAAATGAAGTTCTAAACAAAATTAAAATATTCGTTTCAACCAATAAATGCAATAAATATATTATAGTACTTCTAATTTTGTTAGTGTCGGGTGTATATGCAGTATTTTGTCAGCATTGCATAGATTGTATTTTATTATGTCCAGGACCACTACATCAAAGCCTTCTCTGTACCACCCGCCGCCTGTGGTCTTCTAACTCCAACCGCCGACCTTCAACCGCCCCACTATGATGGCATTGAAGCCCTCGCACTCAGGGATAATGTCCTCTTCTCCGGAAGCCGCGACGCCTCCATCAAGAAGTGGGATGTACGAACTGCCACCCAGGAATCCAGCATGATGGGCGCTCACCGGGACTGGATTCAGGGTCTATGCCTCACCGAGGATGGACTCAACTTGCTGAGTGGATGTCGTGCTGGCCTGCTCAAGCTCTGGAATGTGGAGGATTGCTCCTATTTGGGAGAAGTGCAGGCGCATAATGCCGCCATAAATGCTGTCAAGACCAATGGAGATCGAGTATTTACAGTTTCCAAGTGAGGCGTATTTCTTCTTATAATTGATGATGAAATATACATCTTGTTACATTTATATTCTTAGTACCAAAAAGTAACCAACTTATATTATTTAAACGTTTCTTAAAAGTAATTTCGGTTGATTCAATCCTAATTCCTTGTTCATTGTGATTTATTTATAACTTCAACATGTAGTGAGATAATGATAAGTGATTTTTTTATTTAAATTAAGTGATTTATCACAGCCCATTCGCATTTGGAGAATTGACGATCACTATCAAATTATGTGACAAACCTGCTCATTTTGGTTAGCTGCATTTGTTCATGGTTTTCACAACTAATCAATTTTTTAGTTCTTTTTTCTTTGAATTTAACATATGTTTTTTTTTGTTAATTCGCGTTCCTTGTACTATGTTAAACTGATCTTTAAAATATTTCTCCTGAAACAAGAAATATTTTATGTTACCTTTCAGTGACAATACAGTTCGATTTTGGAAAGTGTCTGAGGAGAAGGAGCTGATGGTCTGACTTCACACAATCGCAACACAATGTCCCATCTTCACTCAACCAACGCGCCAAAGTATAAATATTTCTCACCTTTTTTCATTCCCCGCACATTATCTGTACATTGCCTTTGTGTATATGCATACGTCATATCAACTCTCTCCCCCCTTTACTCCAAATATTGTCGACATGTATTTGAATAGAATACGTACTGCATGTGTTTTCCACACTTTTTTTCTGTATAAAATATTAGTTTGAACTTCTAATTATTTGTAGGGTCACGGATGTATTATGTATTGTAGTCTGTAGAGTTAATTGGACTCAATTTGTAATTTTATATCGCAAGGTTGTGTTTTATGATCTTTAATATAGTTTTATTCTGTGAAATATTGAATTATTAATTATATTAATTACCTTTTATCGACACATGTTCTGTATATTTGTCCACATTATAATATCAGTCATTTTATAACTTTTCACTGAACGCTTTGTATCTCCGATGGAAAAATTCGCAGATTTGTTTCATTCTAATCACTATTTTCTTAAATATTTCACAGCTAAATTCACTGTCTGTATTTTCACACTAATTTCATGTTGTTATACATTCGAATTAGCAGATTCTTGGATTTCTATTCTTATTTTAACTTACAGAAGGGACATTATTATCGGACCTTGGTGATTTCTTTGCTATAATTTTAGTACTTAGTGTTAATGTTGTATGTATTATTCACAAATGTAAAGCTAGCCTCACACTGTATGGGGGAGAATTGTCTGATCTATTTAGCAATTACACAAAATATTCAATACTGATTATGAAGATGTTATGTTTATAGATTTTTAATAATAGATAAAATGAAAATCTACACTTTTATATCCCTTAAGAACTAAGGCTGAGCGCGCAACATCTTTTATCTGCTAGTGCAGTTATATAACTAATTTCACTCTTGATTAGACCAATAATAGTAATTTCTGATTATATTGTTTTATTAGTAGACACAGCTACCTTTTTAAGGAGCAGTTAGGTTTCCCTCATTCCGACCGTCTTTGAAGGAGACAAAGGTTTTGTTAATTTTCATTCATACCCGCGCTATTTTATTAATGGTCAGTGAGAACATTATAATTATAGTAGGTGTCGAACATTTTTATTTTGTATAATATGGTATTTACAATGCCTACTATATATGTACTTTTGTTTTTTTTAAAAAAGATTGACTTTCCATTTTTAATCTTACTTTTTAATGTGGGCACTGATTTTCTATTTTTAATACTTCTGGAATCGCTACTAATTGATTTGTACATATGGAATTGATATTATGATTTAAATAATAACCGTTTTTACCCGCTTGCTTGGACGTTTTTGAAGTGGAATACAATTAATCAAAAATGTAGCTACTTTTTTGTAGTTTATTCTTAATATATTTAACAATTAGTAATGAAATATACTAAATGTCGAGACACTAAAGTCTAACTTTGTCCGCAATCTTGATTAAAATACGATGGCCTAGAATTCAAATATACTATTAGCAAAAAAATTTTAATAAAGGTGTTTTACTTTCAACTGAAAAATATTAAAATGTATGTAAAAACATAAATTTATGTATTGGTTAGATGATATATGTTACTAATTTGAAAAAAAATAAGCTGCATTATTTTAATATTCTAATTTTTGCACTGCTTGCTTTAATTAATAATTGCAATAACAAGTACATTTATTTTACTAACTAAAACATTATAAGTTAAAACGAAATATAGCTTTTAGTAAAGTTTTGCAAATAAGTATAGCTATTTTCATAAACTATTGTATCTTTAAAAGGGATCAGTCTTGTCCTCCCTTATCAATTCAAAGATGCATTTGGCGAAAAGTACCAGCATATTAGGATCTCAATACATACACAGACAAATTTTGAGAACATTTGTTGAATAATATAGCTTTCGGCTAGTCGACAGAAGCGAGTTTTATGCACTATCTTTTTGGTTCAGAATGCCTCTGAGAACAAATTGTCCAATTATGTTAAATCCGGACTAGGACAGATATTACACTTTGACAGGACGATAGGCCCAGTAATTTAACCCAAGTCGATTATCATGGATCTCACCAATGTGCTTCGTTAAATCTTCGTTGTTAGACATTGTAAGGTTATCTGCAAATGATTGTTTTGCTGCATCAGCTTCATCTCCACGCTCATTTGGTCGACCCGGCCATTTTGTTCAAAATGAATCCCGCGCGCACTGACGTTTATTTAGAGGTTCGTGAAGGTAATGTTATGTAAAGGAAGATATTGACTCGTCGGAATGGATCCCCCCAATTGACAAGGACAAATTCGAAATTCTATGGATAAAAATCAATCATGAACCTAGCACATCATCATAGGTTCTATTTATCACCCGCCAAAACCTACATACCCTGTACACGAAATATTCTTATATACTTGGAATCCGCCGAAATATCCCAACACCGCAATTTTAATAGCAGGTGATTTCAACCAACTTCCTAAAGATACATTTATAGAACTAACCAGACTGACCCCCATTGTGATAAAACCAGCCCCAGCCACGAACCACCTCGATCAAATATACACAACGATAGCCTACAAACATGTTAAAGTAATCGAAACCATTCCAAAAAGTGACCGACCACAAGGCTATTATTGCTACAGATGATAACATTAACTTCACAACCAGAAAGACAAAGAAAAAATAACCTTTAGACCTAGTACACCGCATCAAAGAGTAAAATTTAATGAAGACATACCCACATTAATCTCTCAGGTACAGATCTACAAGAAGAATACAACAAATTTCAAGATAAAATCGTAGAAATACTCTACGTTTATTTCCCAAAACGCACAATAACGACTACTTCAAAAGACCGTGAATACATCACTCCCACAATCAAACGGTTATTACGCAAGAAAAACAACATTATGCGAAAAGGAAGCATACAAAAAGCAAACGCGATCTCCCTGAAAATAAGAAAAGCAATAATCAACAAAAAATATTACCTGTCTACAAGACATCGATTATCATGTCAACTCACAAAAAAATGTGGCTCCGGATCAAAAGCATACCTATTTGTAAAATCCCAAAACGAACAAACTGACAACCTAACTGCAGAAAACATTAACCAATACTACGCAAATATATCTATGTATGGAAGAGTTATATCTAGGCTACCCCCCTCCCCCCTTTCCCACCTCACCTAGTTAAATTTTTAACGAATGAGAATCGATTATTATGCTATGTAAGGAGGTGTCTAAGTAGCTGTTTTCATTCACATTTCTACAGAGCTCACGGTCGGTTGTCTCCTTGTCAGCAGTCTCCTCCTTTATTTTATCAGTTTTCGATCGGTCTCTCTCTCAGTCTACGGTCCAGCTACAGTCGTCTCTCAGTCTACAGTTTCTCAACGTCGCAACAGTCTACAGTCTCTCTCAACGTCATCATCATCATCTCTCCACGCAATGGCTACCAACAACTTTATAATTCATCCAACATTAATTTCTTCCGTTGATGCCTACTATCAAGGTGGGTCCACTTCGCATAATAAGGAATCAAGAGAAGAGCCCAGATGCATCGACCTCAGATGCATCGACAGATCTTTCCTGATGTTCACATGTCCCATATTTGTAAATTTTAAAGGACTTGTGAACAATAAGGTTTTGGCCTATCCTACAATGTTGGAGGAAATCGATGGTGAATCTCGTGACCATCTGAAAGGAAACGTCCGATATATTGAATTAAAAAGCTACTAGGAAGCTTTCTCAATTTTTCGATAACCCAGGCAAACCTTCCCAACCTTCCCAAAACGATCAGAGACTCCTTTAATTCAAACCCCAGTCTTCGTTTAACGTATAGAGACAATTCCGATATGTGTTTGGCGAAGATGGGTCGACAAGTTACTGTATTTAATTGGGCTGGTGAGCCTATGCGTATAAAGGACATGACTGCTGGCCGCTATCAGATGGCTATCCGCTGCAACGGCATTTATATGGGACAGCGCAGCTTTACAGAATAAGTTTAAACTTATCTATGGTCCCGGTTCGATTTAAGGCCGTCAAGGGAGGTGCATCTTTCAACACCTGTCTGATGAATAATGACTTTGAAAAACGGAGAATTATCAACCCTTCGACATCCCAGGCGAATTTTCAACATTATCGCCGTTGCCCTCCTGCTCCCAAGAAGAGGAAGACGAAACGTGTGTTGGCAAAGCTCCGACTCCCCTTCTTCCCCCTTCTTCTGGACGAGTCAACCCAATCCCAACCATAGACGGTAGTGTTGAAACTTTATATTTTCAAATAGACCCTATACGTACGAAGGGCCAACATTGGCTGCTAGATCCGCCTTTGCCTATATTTAAATTACGTACTGATAAAAATAAATGTTGTAAACTTTTATAATAATTCAGAATTACTTTTTATTATTATTATTATTCAGAAATATTGTTCCCTTAAATGCTTTTCCACCACCCTTTCAATAAATGATGTTCTTATATAATTTTAATCTTTTATCTTTTTCATAATTATTTGTCGGGATAGTTAGAATGAGAAAACAAAACAATAAATAGTTTATCCATAAAGAATAGCATATTTTAATAAAGATATTCAGTATACAAAATTCTCACTACTCCGGTAGTGTTTAGCAGAACAATAGTCTATAATCGTCCAACACAGTCGTTTTCGATACTTGAAAAATGCATAAGAAATAATATTACTAAAATATATAGTCGAGATGGGATTCGAACCCACGACATGTGAATTATTAGTTGAACGCTCTAACCACTGAGCTACTCGACTACATCATTTTTACAGCATAATTACTAACCATATAATAAAGTAGAAAGATTTATATTACATGACGTTTTATCGTCCAGTTCCAGTTTAAAAGTTTGTCAAAGATTGTATAGCGACTTGTATGACTTTCAGAAAAATATTTTAATTCAGAGAAGATCAGAGGGCCAAAATTCAACAAATATTACCCTATAGAATTTATAATATAAAATTGTTTTTTTAACAATCACGACCAATGGTTCCACCCAAGTGTAAAATTGTCCATAGTCAAATGCAGCGAATATTAACTCAATGAATGCTCTGTCACGCTTTAAGTTGAGTGTCATCAAGATTGCATCTATTCGGGATATTCAGAAGGTCGTGGATTTTGGATAGCACTAAGATAGGTCATAAAATTATATGCCATTTCTACATCAGCAAGTCGCACAGGCGGCTCCAAAATATAAGTATTATAGGGGAGATGGTGTAGTATTAAGGTTATATCAGCTCCCATAATACGAAATTTTCCAGTTAAAAAAATTAATTAAATCCATTTTTAGCACATTTCATACGATACATATAAGGTTTTCGTGTATAATAGTGGATATAAATATTGGCCTTCATAATTGGATGAAACAGACAATCGAAAATAGCAGTAGCAGGCAGTTTAAATCGACCACAAAACACTTTATTGACACATGTAGATGACATTGATGAGAGCAGGAAAAAATACGACCGTTTTTCAAAATATTCTCCAATTAATGAAATATTACCCCATAATCTTTCCTACTTATACACTAGAATAACTATAAACAAGAGTCTAAATGAGTAATTTAAAAATAAAATATGGATTTTACTCTAAAGCATATAACCTCCATGCTAGTCGTGGGACCGAGCATGTCTGGAAAGACAACATTTGTTGAAAATTTGATTACTCACCGTGATGCAATATATGATAAGCCGCCAAGACATACAAAATGGTTCACTGGCAGTCAATATAAGGTACCTAAAATAAACAAGAATGAATATAGCATATATCCATGATTACCTGATTCCTCCAATATGGTCCAACACTATGATTTGGTTGTTTTGGACGATTTAATGAACGAAATGGAACACTCCAAGGTTGTTAATAAGTTGTTTACGCGCATGGTTCATCATACACCCTGTACCTTTATTTCAAAAAGTCAGAATCTTTTTCAAGGGGGAAAAGAGGCACGAACACGTACTCTTAACACTCAATATATGCTTCTTTTTAAAAATCCACGCGAAACAAGTCAGATTGACAGGGTAAATTCCTGACTCAGGCATTTGAAGATGCAACTTCGAGGAAACCACATGCACACCTTTTCATTGATTTACACCAAGAAACACCTCTAGAGTTACACATATGTACACAAATTCTGCCGAATGAAGTCCCACAAATCGTTAACCTACCATCATCAGGCAGTTTTAAACACACAATTAGCTATAAAAAATCGAGAGAGAGAAAGAGGGGTAAAATATATGTTATAAACAAAACGATGAACTCGTATAGAGAAAAACAGATTAGAAAATTTATCCTCCAACTCATTGCAAGTCGAGGAAATAGAAAACGTTAAACGGCTCTAATCAGAAAGGCATCACCTCGATCAGAAGATACGAGCTATAACACAGATTGCCTATCACTACTTAAAGGAGGATAGAAGATTCATCCTCTCAAACTGTCTCTCACATACTCTTCATCACAAAGGTAGAGAATACTGTAAACCAGAAGCTGTTAAAAAGCATGTAAACTTTTAATCGATCAGAAAGGAGGAATTTTCCAGCACTCATCCCTCTTTTTATTGGATTGGCAACGGCCTCAGCCCCTATCGCCGCAAAAGCAGCAGTCGCCGGAGCTGTAGTCGCAAGTGCTGGAGCAATCGTCAATAAAATTGCAGGAAATTAAAATGTCAAATACTCTTTTCCTGCGCATGGTTGTCATCCCAGAATTGGAGTATACACGTATGAAAATTAATGAGCCTGCTACTATAACAAATTAGAATTTACCGATCGATCAGCAGCAAAAAATTTATGCAAGTACATTATTGGATGAGCGAAAAATAGCTAGATCAACCGAGCAGTCGTCTAATGAAAATATTCCTCCTCCCTCTAAAAAAATTCCACTTTCCAATGAAATAATAAAAATATCAATTGATAATTTGGCAACACGTGCATTGCATATTTTAAGTAAAATTCGCTGTAGTGATCGACTTGAGTCGGATGATGTTGGAGTGGTGACAATTGATTCAAGACTAATATCAGGAAGTCATATTTTAGACCTAATCTATTTTTCCACACATTCACCTAAACAGGCTCGTCAAGATATTAAACCATATGGATGCGATTTATTGACACACTCTTACCCAGAATTGCAAACTTACCTTCAATTTTAAGCCTTCAAAAGACAGCAACTACCAAGTCTCCTCCTATTCCTACTATAGCAGTATCCTCTATTGATGAAGAAGAGTCTCAATCTGATGATGAACAAACCGAATCATTATCATTATAGACAACTCCATACAGCTCATAAACAATATATGCATATATTCTTCTAAATTTTCAATGAATTCAGCATCACTTCAAAATTTCTGCTGCTGTCTAAATAAACCTGCAGATTCTGAAAATAATCTCAATATTCAAATAGAGTGTAATAATGTGTGCTGCGCTAGACTATCACAACCTTCTAAGTGGCCTCTACTACAACGCTTCACTTCCTGGTTCATACGAAGGAGTCAAACCGTTGATGAAGGCGAGCGGTCTTTCTCGAAAACGAGAAAATTAGTTAACAAATCAGTGGACCTACTCCCTGCACAAACTAGCACGACGGAAATTTCCCTTTCGGAAGTATATGGTGAGAAAAATGAATTCCCAATGGCAAGCTGATCTTGTAGAAATGCAACCCTTTGCTCGAGAGAACAAGCGCCATCGGTATCTGATGACTGTAATTGATATTCTCTCACGCTATGCATGGGCAGTCCCAATTAAGCGGAAGTCAGCCGTCTCACTCCATGCTGCATTTAAAACTCTATTCAGGAAGATGGCACATGGTCGAGTGCCCAGCCGTCTCCAAACGGATCAGGGTCTTGAGTTTTGAAATCGACTTATGTGCAATTATTATCTCCGAGAAAAGTTTGGAATTGAACAGTTTAGTGTTAAAACAGAGTATTAGGCTTCAATTGTAGAAATATTTAGGAGAACACTCAAATCACGCATGTGGAGAGCTTTCAAAAGACAGGGGAATAACAAGTGGTTAACTACTCGACTCCTATAATCATAGTATTCACCGTACTATTGGTATGGCCCCTGCAGATGTTACGCCTGAAAATGAAACAGATATATGGGTTATATGTACATGGAGAAAGTAATAATGATTCAGCCAAGAAGAAGAAGACAAAATTTGCTATCATGTACAAAGTTTTCGCCATAAAGCAACCTTTGAAAAAGGATATTAACCCAACTGGTCTGAAGAGGAATATATCGTGCATAGTGTTAATTCAAAGTTCAGCCCAGTCACATATCATATACGTACACTGGATAATAGTGAAATCATTGAAGGCTCATTCTATAATCAGGAATTGCAGGCCGTGATCGCAAAGGATACACTAGAATTGATCAGATATTGCGTACACGAGGGAGAGGGGTGAGGAAAGAGGCGCTTGTCCGTTTGCGGGGTTATAAACAACCTACATGGTTAAAATATATCAAAATTGAGAGAATTTAAGGTGCCCTGAACTAATTCCGGCTTTCATGTTGTTCTACCTAGCAATGTAAACTATAAAGCAGAAGAAGGAAATACCCTGTCTCAGTATCTAATTTAACTACGCAATCCGATTGAGCTGCCAGATACTTCTGATGAGTGGGAGATGGGACTTGTTGAGATCTCTTTTGTAAACACGCTCAAAACTATTGATACGGAGAGCATTACAGTTTCATCACCCAAACAAGTTCAATATCGAGAACTTATGATGCAGCATTGAATAGATTTAAATGGATTTTCCCAAATGATGTTTAACATGTACTCCTTTCGTTACTGGAAATCATAAAGATATTCGACAAAATCTTAGAAAGCGTACGAGGAATGAAATCAGTGAAATAAGTCGTAAATATATTGGACCACCGACTCTAACCAAAAGGGCTCCGGCCGCTGTCAAATAAATCTACCTGAATAGAATAGAATATTTAGTGGATATTCGAAACAACTTTCTGAAATATCATTGCAAAATATTTATGATCTTCTTCAAATATCTGATTATGATGTAAAACTATTTTCTCATCGTCCTAAAATGGTTAAACTTTGTTATAATAACTCATCAATTATTCTATTCTTCAACAATGGCAAGATTCGATCAATGGGGAAAGAAGTATAAATTCTATTAAATGCTTTAATAGTGTTCTTAAAAATGTTATTGGAATAAAAGACGCTACTATAATGTACAAATCGTCTACAGTCATTATTCATTTAGATGTGAAATCAATAAACTTGTAAAAATTTGCCAATGTAAACAGTCGATTGGCTTATTGTATGAACCAGAATTATTTCCAGCTATTCAATTAAAATTATGGCCACAAATTCATGTAAACCTTTTCATAGTGGAAAAGTAGTTATATTAGGAAAGAACTCTGAAATTCTATATCTCATAATAACATTTTGTAATAGAAAATTTGTATTTAACATTCACATTCACATTCACATTCACATTTATGTATGTATATATATAATATATTAACACTATCAAATTTAATAGAAGTAATGGTCTAGTGGTTAATAGACTTAGCAATTGATCCATTAGATCATGACTTCTATTTTAATATAAATTTGTTCTAATAAAGTACACAATAATAATATATTGATAATATTAGTATATTATAATTAATTTTGTTTATTGTATTTTTTAATTTAAATATATATAATCTGAAAATATAGTGTTTTCAATCAATTCATTAATTATGTTTATAAGCATGACAATTTTAATTTTATTTTAATTTTAATTTTTTTTAAATATAATTAATTTTGAAATAAAACATGAATGCACAATTTAAAATGGGTAGTGCTTTATCAATTATTGGACCATCTCAAAGTGGCAAAACTGTTTTCATTATAAATCTTTTAAAAGTTCAGACTTTTATTTGACACTTAAATAACTCACATCCACTGCTATCGTGGTATATTCCAACCAAATTTAATGAATAAATTAAAATCAGAAATTCCTGGAGTTGACATTTCAGTTTATTCGTCAGGCTTACCTGATAATTTTTATAAGATACAAAGCGGAAATATAATAATACTTGACGACTTAATGAATGAATCAATAAAATCAGCTGCTGTGACTCATCTTTTTACGAAAACGGTTCATCATCAAAAATGTTTTCTTATTAATGTATCTCAAAATTTATTTGTTGGAGGAAAAGATAATAAGACACGATCTCTCAATACTTACTATTTTATGTTATTTAAAAACCCTAGAGATTTGACTCAAATTGACTATCTTAGTCGTCAAATGAAAATTAAGTTTCCTTAATCTGCCTCTCAAAATGCTGTTAGTGAAGGAGCTTATTCATAAATTTTACTTGATTTTCATCAAGAGTCTCCAACTGAAATGAGAATACGTGCAAGAATACTACCTCATGAAACACATCAGTATATATATATATATATATATATATACTTTTCAGATCATGCACATAATGTAATAAACAAAAGAAATGATTTAGTAAGTTTTAGAAGTATTACTTCAAATGGAAACACTAAATAGAATGGATTCAAAGGAACAAATAATTAGAAATTAGAAAAAAGAAAAAAGAAATTTGTATCCAAAATTTGTATCACATCAATTTTTTCCTGTTTGTTACTTTTAATATCTATAATGCTATTTTCTTACACTTACCATATGATCATACATAGTATAAATTCAACATCTTCACATAGCTGGATTGAAGATTATAAACAAAATATTAATCATTTCTGTAGTAAAATCATAGATAATTTATCTTTTCATAATGACAGTGAAAAGATTTCATCGACAATTTGCACTTTTAAACGCTTTTTCAAAGGCTAATCCTCAATTAAAAGGCAGCATAGCGTTACGCATAATTGTGTTTCGCAAAATTGCGTTTCGCACAATTTGAAATAATCAAACATCAAAGTTGTGTTTCGCATAAACTTTCTATATTAAAATATCCGAAACAAGTTATTTCAAGTATTTTACATAAATCTAAAATAGTAATATAAAAACTCCAGAAGTGTTCAAGTGTAGTATAGAAGTATAAATAAAACTATAAAATTGTCAAAAACCTACTACAAAAGTATAAAAAAGAACTACAAAATACATTGTTTCAGAGCGCCAGCTACTGCCCCCGAGTAGTGATATGTATCGATATCATAGTTGAGCAGCCTGTCTCGTAGTCGAACCAGTCGTTCAGTTGTCCTTCGGTAGGTGAGACGTTGCTTTGGTTTTTCTGCACCAGCTTGTAGGAGTCGATAATGATGTTCTTAACGTTGTTGCTCCTTTCGAACTAACGACATCTACTCCACGAGACACGGCCGTAGCCTGCATTGTGCCACAGTACATCGCCAGTATTTAGTAACATCTTTACTACTGTTGAGTCTTAATGAAAAATTGTCCAAAACTAATAGTTGGTCTCCTCTTTTACTAGGTATGAAACGTGCTGGTACTGCCATGCTCAACTGATATCGGATGAACTGGTGTACATATTTATATCTAAATTGATAAATCGATAAATACTGAATACTGTTCAGTAAATATATCGGATGCACTTTGTGTACCAGAGTGGATTTTTGCATAAAAGAATTGTGAAGACATGAAAATCGAGTTAAATATGAATATATCAGAATATAAGGATACTTTTTACATGCTTTTGCTTAGCAATGTTGATCCGAACGGCACACCTTCAAAATATAAGACTTGTTTGGAAAATTCAATTACTCTAACCAATTAGTCGAAATGTCCTTTATAGTTGCTATATAAACATTTTGTGGAGATAAAAATGTTTTTATATAAAAATTTTAATAAAATTAAAAGATAGAGATTTAATTAAATCAATTATTCCAACAGCTAAATCTATCACCAATGGTGCTAAAGGATATATTATACATACACGATCTTGCGGCTCAGTAGGACCTTACGTAGTAAAATTAAAAGATAATTATTTTGAATTCAATAATTTTTATGGTTTATTGAAAATTAGTGCCTGGGAGACCTTTCACACCTAACTTTAGAAATAAACTTTGCACACGTGAATATATGAATTTATTTGCTAGCTTAGAATTATATAACGTAATTGATGATATTGAAATTAGCTTGATTTATTTTTCCACTGGGTATACTTTATTCAAATTTAATTTAACACCTGACTTAAATATGTCAAATCATAGCCAGCCTTATAGAGAAGGAAATTTAAGATTAAAGCTTAAATTCGCATCTGCATTACGGGTGGCGCACATAGATATACCCGTTCAATAAAAATATAATTTTACTAAAATTTATTTATTTACAAATTTATTAACAGAATTTTAATAACATAGTATGTACATAGTATGAATAAGAACATTGTTTAGTAGTCTGTGTGACCTCCACGAGCTGCTGTCACAGCTGCCAATCGAGCAGGAAAAGAACGAAGTAA
>JAUZNC010056135.1:0-14355 GCA_034780395.1 Vannuccia rotundouncinata | reverse complement strand
ACATACATACATACATACATACATACATACATACATACATACATACATACATACATACATACACACATACATACATATAATATTACATAATTTTAATATTCATACATTCATATATTTACACAATATATTTAAGCTGCACAAAACTTATACCTTTTTATTATATGGCAACCTCATAAAAATATAAATATATATGGCGTGTATTAAAAATTAAAAATTCTTTCTACTTTTTTTTACTCTTCTCCCTTCGACTACTCATAGCAGTAAAAACTAATTTTTAATGCTGAATATCTATCTTGCCATTCCAATTATATTGGCAGGTAAAGTCTAACATATAAGATTTGTATATCTATTCGTAAGTATAAGTAAGCGTACCTATTTTGAAACATCACAAATTCAATTAATTTACACTTTATTGTTAGGCAATCATTTAATAAACTAAACTAAACTGGTTTAAATTGCAAATATTACAGCGAATCAATATACAGCCTACACAATACATAATCAATACATAATCAATACATAATCAAAATACATAATTGAATTTACATTATTACATACATTTCGAAACCAATTTAGAAAAAGATATTACCATAATTTTATACATATAGAGTAGTTTTGGCAGCCTATCTGAAATATTATCTAAATCTTGTAAAAAAAAGTTTTAAAATTTAAAATATATATATGCGGTTTTATTTTCAACTTTAAAAAATATAACTTCATTTTATTATTGTGTATATACTATACAACAAAAGCCATTATTTTATTATTGTGTATATACTATACAAAAAAAGCCAATATTTTATAACTTCTTCAGACACTTTTCGGCCGAGTATAATTAAACTGACGTGTGTCATATAGAATGCACTGTCATATCAATGTTCATATCCTATATAGTCCATTTACTAACTATTGGACGCATGTATTACAAATCAGGCCATACATTTTTTCCTTTTCTCAGAATTTATGTGTATTCACCCTCAAACCAAATAATTTATTTGATGTTGAGCTATATATTCAAAGGCAAGCAGAATACACACGTAGGTACTATAAAGGATGTAAAACACAGTTTTATTGCTGTCACAACGGTATACTGACTACATATAAAACTTACATTTTACGAATATAAAGGTTTAGATTTCCACCAGGTCAATATTTAAGCAGACTAAAAAGCTAATTGTATTCTGCAATTTTGTTTACTTGTCGGTAAGTCATTATTATTAGAAGAAGACAACCTCCATATTATGCTTTCTATAGTAAATTTTTGACAATCCGTCATTTTAAATATGGGTTTAAGTTAATATATTTCCGTTTTTAAAATTGAAGAGTTAATGAATTATGAAAGATGTTAAAAAATTATACTGTCCTATAATTATTTTTATAAAATGAAGAAGTGAACGAAAAAAATATGGCTTGAAAAATTGTAATATTTAAACTTATATAATATATATTATATTTAAATGAAATTATAAAGATATCTATTTAAAACTAAAAAATTGAGTTAATAATAAAATCGGTGAATATCCAAAGAGTTATAATTCTGCAAACCTTGCCACTTTTACGCTTGATGTGTCCGAAATGCCTATTTGTAGTCCAAAGGTAAATTGGGAGGTTAACCTCTATATAGAGTTGCTGACTTTCTATAAAAATGAACGAGCCTATACAGACAACCTTTTCTGGGAGAAATATTTAATAGTTTATTGAACATATAGTTGGGATAAAGTATTCTTGCGTCAATATAGGTGGCATAAAAATACATTATGGAGAATAAAGGGCCTGTTTTATACTTACTTTGTTAATAATATCACATTAGTTATATGCTTTACCTCTAGTCTATTGTTCTTTCTACAGAAAGGGGATTTGTATTACAGAGGTTGTGTTGCTTAATGACTCATATCTAACTGTATATAACAATAGCAGATAGTTTTAATGATCAATATGTTCTTATTATAGTAATTATTCATGCGTTTGTTAAACCGACATTGTCAATAATGTTGTTAATTTTACACTAAAAATTCTGTTCTAAAATGAAATATATCTAGAAATCATGAGGCCCGTCGCCAGGTTTTTTCAAAGGGAGGGGGGGGCACTAATTTTAATAGAGGCCCATCAACCGCATTGGGCTCATATTATTAGGCTACAACATAATAATGATATTATCTTCTACCCACGTTCAGAAAGTAAACGAAGAAAATAAACATAGGTTTTTACCTTTTTAAAGGCATACAATCTTAATTTGAATAGGGTGGATATATGTACAAATATTATCAGGAAACCAATAATAGATAAATTAAATTTCTTATTATATATACATATATCATATCATATTATATCATTCATTAGTTAGATTAGTTGATAATGAATAAAGATACCAGAATTTTAAATAATTGTTTATTAATACTTATTCACCTTTTAGTGTACACTATAAAGAAACAGGAAGAAATATAATCGTCAATGAAAAACGTATAAAATGAAAAAAATCGCTTATGTATATAAAAATATACATAATAATGTTTAACCATGAGTTTACATGAGGCAAAGTGTGATGAGTCTATATTCTATTTAGATAATCAGAAAGTATGAGGACGAGTGATTTATTTAATGTACAAAAGATGATCGGCAAGAAATTTACGTGGATGTTTTGTGGAGAAGAGAGGAACTGCTTCTTTGTAGTCAACAGGATGCCCATAGTGCATACTCATTAATGCCAGCGATGTCAGCCTGTTGTTCTTCATGGACTTACGTAGCCATGTATATGCAGCCGTCTCAAAGATGAAAAAGAACGTTCACAAGTACCTGTAATTTCAATCAAGATAAATAAATTGGGAGAAAGAATTTTGTCACAGACAGTGATGGATCCAGAGAGTGATCATTGCGGTCTTTCTTCAGGTGGAACAGACAGCCATTTTCTCTTCCATAAAGAAAGCTCTAAGCTAACAAGAGACACATCAACAAAATCTTTTTCGTAGAATTCTACAGTTTTGTTTAATATGTCTGTGTAATCTTCCTGTGAACAGAGGATTGAGGGTACCAAAAACAGTAGTTTGTATGCTGTGGTTGATAGATGATCAAATCGGGTTTTGAGTTCATTGATGACCCCATCTAACAGTGGAATTACAAGATTTCACTGATAATATTCCTCTGGCGTTGTAGCTTTCGCATTTGCTCTGTGTCTCTGTTTTCCATTGATTCTAGTCATTTTTATTTCTACATTCATCTTGTTTGCTAGATGAGTAGCATGACTGAAAATAATTTGAAATTCTTTATTTAAATAAGTTGTGTCTGAGGTCCATGAAATATTTGTTAACATTGCTAATATCAGTGAAAGTCTTCAAAGTGAAAGCTTGTTTGTAATTATCACAATGCATACTCAATACATTCTAAACTGATGGGGCCCCTGAGTTCCTGGTTGCCCATTGGGCCCCCTAAATACATGGTACCAAAGGGGCCTCTAAATTTCTGTTTTCGGTGGTCCCTCAAAATTCATGTTGCAGATGGGGCCCCTAAATTTCTATTGTCGATGGGCCCTTACATTTTTGTAAAGTTGGACCCCTGAATTTAAGTTGCCTATGTCTTATTTTAGTAGTGTACTAAAAATAGGGCCCACAATATTTAAGGGCCCTCTAAATTCTGAAGGGGGGGCACAACCCCCCTGCCCCCCTGACGATGGGCCTGCAGTCATTAGTTGAAGGCAAATCATACATTTCATATATCGATTACAAAGAGAAACTTTATTTTCCTTCTCACAATTACTTTTAGCTTCCATCCTCTTTTCCTCTCTTCTCCTCCTCCTCTCTCCTCTCCTCTCCTCTCTCATCATCTCCGTTTTCTAAGTGCATTACGCTGCTCAAATAAGAATAGTTAATATCCTAATTTTATTTTTACAACTATTTTAACAAATAAATCCTAACTGATAATGACAATAAAAATGTGGTATGAGTCATATTCTTGTTTATATCAGTTTTAAATGCCGTACTAACATCTATTTACACAAATTGAAATTATATTTCACTACATTTTACCTGGTAAAAATTAAACGGTAGTTCTTTTTGTGAGAGGACTGACAAAGATTTCCGACAATCAAAAAATTATAAACTTTTTGAAATGATCCTTTTACGATTTTCACCAATTGTTAAATCAATTTTATACTTAAAAATTCGTAATAAAATATTAAAAATTAATAAACCTAAACCTAAACCTAAACCTAAAATATATAAAATAAAATTTCGGATTGCGATAGTTTGATCCTATTACTCTCTAAATACGTTTCTTCAGATTTTTATAATAAAATCAATGAATTGAATGCATTTATTAATAGTGAAGTTTATATATTTCAATCAATAGACTTCAATTTATATTCAATAACTGTCATTAAAGCAAAACATAATTATAAATTCCAAACAATGTTTTTTTTTAAATTTAAAAATGTTAAATTTTGCATTTTTTGAAACGTTATAATGTAACATTATATCAATTTATTTAGAATTTCTTAAAATATATTTCTAAAAAAATACTCCTATTAAAATATACCATAAAAACTATAAATTTATGTTTGAATTATACTTTAATGTTGTAATTTATATACAAAAAGCTGAAATGGTGCATAAGGGTAATTCC
The DNA here is from genome assembly GCA_034780395.1 of Vannuccia rotundouncinata. Classification (NCBI taxonomy): domain Eukaryota; kingdom Metazoa; phylum Platyhelminthes; order Proseriata; family Coelogynoporidae; genus Vannuccia; species Vannuccia rotundouncinata. Next base: position 9,741 of record JAUZNC010056135.1, on the reverse strand, counting down.
GGAAAAAGCAATATACAAATTTTAGATGTGAGATGTGATTTAGATGTGATTTTAATACTTAACAACCATAAAAAGATTTGATAACCGATTAAAATAATTTTATGATTGATAATAAATTATAACCAAGCAGTCTGCGAATTTTTTTGTTTGATGAAATAGAATGTAGCGATGAAACACCAATAGATAAAAAAAATATTAAAGTTGTTTGTAAAAATTACTTTTTAAAACGCTTTTTTAAAGTTAAGTTGATTCATGTGTATAACTTACGTTTGTTTATATCGGCTAATAATATTACTAATTAAGTTTTAATATAAAACAGTACATTGTCATTTAAAATTAATTCCAATGTAAAATTAAATAAATAGATTAAATTAATTTTATATGTATAATTTACTTATAGATATTGACGACTATATAATTCAGCAGAAATCAAAAAGGCATATTGGAGCATTACTCTTTTTTCGTTTATGGTCTGCGAGAATTACTCGATACAAAATATGTGATTTATTATATATAGGAGGCCGTTTGAAGTATATTTGAATAATGATATCAAATTATTTCCTCTACACACAGAAAAACCATTTGGCTCAATGCATGCGTGCAAGGTACTTAAGTAAAGAAAACAAAATTAAGAATAAAGATTTATTTGCATCAAAGATTAAAATGGATCGCCCTTACTGATAATTGATTCATTATAAGTTAATACATTTATTGTTGATTTTTTCACAGATAATATATAGTTATGTAGAAATCGATTAGTAAAATTATTATTCTAATTAGCGTAATGTTTTTTAACATATAGGTTTTGTTGAAAATTCGGATATTGCCGGCAAATTCCTCTTTTTATGTCAATTTATATATTTTAGTAATGAAAATTCGGGACATGCAGGAAAAGTGATAACATTCAACCGAAAAGTATAATTAACATCCACAATTATTAATGAGAAGGAAACTATGAAACTTATTAATGGAGTTATTTCCCAATATGTCACATAATATTTGATCAATTTCAAACTTTCTGAAATTAAACAAACTGTTACCCACATACGTAATAAATATATTTTAGTTGTAGTTTCCAGAAATGTGTCCATCATTTATGCTAAAGTAAGCTCTCATGGGTATCCGACATCTCATGCATGAGTCATCAAAATTGTAACATCTTGTCCAAATGTGCTGTTATTAGGAACATATTACTTCATTTTTTGGTAGGAAATCTTTAAAAGATACTTGTTAAGCATTACTTAATAATCTTTAAAACAATTTTAGCTAAATACTTTTGTAATAAACTTTGACGTCACTTTTAAAAATCAATGAAATATTTCTGAAAATAAAATGTTTCATTGTATTTGTTAGTAGATAAAATTGGGATCAATTAAAAATAAAAACTGAAGATTAACTAATCGAATTCTATATAATAAATCAAATTAAAATATAAAATGTAATTTTTCGAAAGTTCTAACCTATAAAAATAAAACGAAAAACATGGACTGACAAATTTTTTGGGTGATTTTTGAATATAATAAAAACTTAAAAGTTGAATTCCCCTTTCTTTATTCACAGCTCTTCCAAGTATAAATCATGAACGTCTTTTATTCACAGCTCTTCCAAGTATAAATCATGAACGTCTTTTATTCACAGCTCTTCCAAGTATAAATCATGATATCCTCCAACTATAATCAATTCATCAAAAGAAATCTTGTGAACTGTCAATGAAGGCTGTCACATTGTGGTCATCATGGTATTCAAAATGTAAGAAGAAACACGATCTTGAAGGTCAACCTAAATATTTATTCGTTTCGGCTATTTTGATTTATTTTTACTTTCATTTACACAATCAAATGTAAATAAATTGAAAAATTTAAAAGACTGGTAAAACGATTATACCCTTCCGGAAACTTTAGTTCATCAGGAACTTAAAGGGGAAATCGTTGCAAAAACGTCGACCTCAATAATCCGTTTTTTTTCAGGGCGTATAGACATAATCATTCGTTTGTCCTTCATCAACACATTGATCTTTTCCTAACAACTATCAATGAATGGAACAATGATTTCATTACACCAATTTTACTCTTTGAATGGTCTGTGCTTTTTTCGAAAGAATAAGAATAAAATTTAGCTTAAAAAATGTCACTGGTAAAAGATTTTTATTTTACAAATTATAAAACACACCTGATTAGATAACGCTCCAATTTAATTTATTAACATATATTTATTTATATTTCAAAATCAAGTATGCTATTTTCCAAGTACATATAATAGGGTATATAGTTGACTATATTCAATGCATGATATTCCTTAAGCTTAGTGAAGCTCTGCTTTTAAGCGCTTTATAAAAAAATTTATTATTTTAATATTATTATTAAAAATGTTGTTACTAGTATAATTGAAAATAACTGGATTCTCCATGAGAGCCTTTGAAATCAAACAGTTCTGTGAAAACATAATATATAGATTTATCCGCACTATACAATGTAGTCGATATTTATTTTCAGTTATAAAATATTCTTCAATGTCGTGGTAAAAAAGAATGTACTTTTAAAGCAGATGGTTTTTACAGCATTTGTACTTAAACTGAGTAACGAATATAAACACATTTATTTTTATCTAAATGTGCTTTAAAAGAATATGTGTCTTATAAAATAGAATCTATTTAAATAATTGATATTACAATTATAACAAAAATATGAGGAAAATAATATGAGAGATATATATAATGTAATTTTTTGTATATTAAAAAGGAAAAAATTACAGAATTGTATAAATTTTAGTTTTGATTTATTCCTTATACAATATTTTAATATTCATGTTCGCAAATATATATGTTTATTATTTAAAATTTTTGAACTAACATTGACTATATCCGACCATTTAATTACTCCTTTTTATAGTCATTAGAGTAATACTCATTATAATTAATTCAAAAACTCATAAAATATTACCTGTATGGTAAAAACGATCAAACTTTACCTTTACCTATAGTTATTATTTTACTCTGAAAATAAAACGATTTCCAACTAAACTCCTTCTTCATTTCTTTAATTCAGGGAGGTGAGGCAGGAAAAGCGGTTGACGATTTGGCCGAACATCTCAGCCACGAATTTCGCACTCACCAAAGGGATGTCCGCCATGCCCTAGAATATTTCCGGGCTAAGAAATGGGAATTCGATCAGGCGAGGTCAAGAAAGGTAACCATTACTTTCATAATATTAAAAAATGAATTAATAGTACGAAAGAAACTAATAACAAAGTTTAATTGTGTGCTATTTTTCTGACACAATATTAATGTTGTTTTTAATTCAAGCAACCGTGTACATTAAGTAATTTAATATAATTGAAGTAAAAATACGATGATTAAACTCATGAAATATTCTAATTAACAGCCTTAACCGAAAATATTCACAAGAAAATCATTTTTCTATTTAATCTTCGCGTTATAATTATAATGAAATTAATTGAAATAATACAAATACTATAAATTTATATACAGCAACCTTCCTATGGCACAACAAAATAAACTGAAATTACAATAATTAACAATGTAAGATAAACTTATTTTCCTTTCATTCAATTATTTCAGTGTTTTTCATCAGAAGGCCACGCCTCTCCACATTCACAAAGCGCTGACAGGTATGATGTAAAAGCAATTTAACTTTTACATAAATCAGTATCATATTATTTCTAAAAATAATAAATATCATAAATTTTATTAAAAATATATCCACAATAGGTTAAAAATAAAGATTTACATATAATTTGAAATTAAATTTTTATAATTTTAAATAATAACAATAAAGAATATTTATATCAAATAAATTTGTAATAAATGATATTATTCCAATTGTATAATTCTTTTACTTACAAGTAATATAGTAAATATGGTTTATTATAAAAAATCATATAATTCAACAAAAAGTCAATACAAAATATATTTCTGAATTTTTTAAATATATTTTAATTAAAAAAATATTTAAAAAAGAAGAAACTGTTTAAGATTACATTTATCATTAACATTTATATTTAACATTATCATTAAATTAAATTATTTACATTTCAGTTCTAGCTCAGTGAGTGCAGCTTACACGTGTCCTGAAACAAACGCTCGTCCAGGTATGCGAAGTAGATCATCATTATGTGGTTTACATTAACTTGATTAATAAGGATTATTAAAACACTTTTGATAATTTCAGAAAATAACGGTCAACTTGGTAGTATTTAATCTTTTAAAATATAAAATTTTAATATAATAAGTCGACAGCTTATAAAGTCCTAATTGTATTCAGTCCTAATTGTAACAGTAATTGTATTCAATAAGGGGTGAATAATTTAGTTCATAAATGTATTTTCTTAAAACATATTTTTGAATTAACGCAATTTTTGTCAATATATTTCATGAGACAAGATGCGGACATAAATATTTGTAACTAAATATTCCGTTTATATAGTTTCTTTTCTGAAAATGTTACTATTCAATTCCACGATAAAATGTGTCAACACCAGATAGTTTTTTCTACAAAAAATCGCATTTTATCCGTCCAGAATTTTATTGGAATCAACTATATAGAAAATCAAGACTGTGCAATTTCAGAGAAACATAGTTAGTCTTTTTACAAACATATGAACATATATACACAAATATTTACTAGATTGGGGAGACATGGCCATCTCAAAGTTTAATATAACCACTCTTAATATATCCATTTTTGCATTTCTGCTACAGTGAAAGAAATAGTTTCGATATCATTTTCCGCCGACACCATGAAACTATGTACGGATTGTTTGCTAATAAATATGCTGGCCACATGCAGAGCTTAACAGCGAACATGCTAAGCATACATTTCCTGTTACGGATAAATATTAAAGGGTACCTGTTTCATTGGCATTTTCTTCGAAACTTCAATCCCTTTTATGCGAGAATCGTCGATCATTTACTCCTCTTGCATTCTCTGCACCTCAAACCCCCTTCCTTCCTGCCTAACTTCCTGAACTCCCCTCCCCCTTAAACCACAGTTGCCACAAATCCACAGGCAGGAAATTCACGAAAGCCTACACAGAATCTTGATATGGCGTGAAATTGAAAGATGAATGTTTTTTTATTGGTCGAATGGCAAACGATACTTGATTCATGGAAAAGCCTCTTACTTCTAAAATGCCATCGAAATCGAAATTGACATGAATATAATTTTATTGAAGTCAGTGTCGATTGCTTTTATATATGATCCTGTTTTTTGTCGGTTAAATCTGCAAAATGTTTAAAAAATTGGATTTAGTATGGATTAATTGTGCGGATTGCAACAAAAATCGATCAGGAATAATGTATTTAAGTATTTTCATTTGAGTGCGCTTTTTCCAGTTAAGAAGTAAGTAATATATATTTTTAAAATTTATAGCGAAATTGTTGATAACTAATTTAGGTCAAAATGAATAATTTTATTTGTAAATTGAATCACAGAAAATGCACAGATATATTATAGAATCAATCGATAAAGATACAATTATCTCCAATAATTTTAAAACAAAGTTAGTGAAAAACCTTAACTTGATAAAACTCTAAATATAAATTTGCATGTGTTTTAGATGCATTTTACATAGTTGATTTTTTAAACCGAATTTTTAAAAATGTTTTAATGAAATAAATGAGGATTTAGTTTTAAATTATACAAATGAAAAAATTAAGATACACTAACTAAACTGATTAGTTTCTTTCGATATAAAAATGACACATTAATATTTGTTAAAAGTGTAAAGTAAAATTTGTAAAGTGAATGAACATTAAATCCAAAATAAAGGATATCATTAAGTCGAGAAATTACATTCACAAAAGTCAGATTGTGTTATAAAAAAATTAAATTAGTCAAAAGGAACAATTGTTTTTCCATTTAAAATGTTAAATTATAATATATAAATAAAATTTCACTCAAAATCGTAATGTTATAAAATATTCAAATATATCCATACAGGCTCTATCGCTTTTCATTCATCTTTTACCACCAATGAAAGGAGTAAAAGATTGCAAATAAATGTAGCTTTTTATATAACTTCCATTGAAAAAATGTTTTGTTCGAATTTTGCTCGAATCATCAGGGATAAATAAAATCATTCGAAGAGATCTAGACAACAACAGGACGCTCTTAGCTACTCCAATTTGGTAAGCAGAAGTCCTCAAGCTTCCTTTCAACACGGAAGTTCTGTAGGTATTTAACTTATCACTCATATTGTTGACAAGTGACCCAGTTGTAAAAAATGATCCTCCTTCAAACTTTTACATGACACAGTTCCCTGCAAAAATCGGAAGGTGAGGACGTGTGTCAATTGATTTTCCTCTAAATGATCATAATTTATCCATAAACGAAGTTTATTAATCCTCCAGGGCATATTCGCTCAAAAACAAACAATTTAGGCCATTTGTAAAAAGAAGTATTATGAATACCTGAAATTTGAGTCTAAAGGCAAAATTTTGAATATGAATTGCCGCCTTTATAAACTGAAAGCCGAACCCTGAAAAATATATCGGGACTAATGTGCAGGAATTTTACATTTAAATTTTACAGTATAAAATTATATAAAATTAATTATAAAAGGTAAATAAATAAATCACTTGTCTCTTTATTTCAGATATGAACAAATCATATATGGATAGATAGATAAATAAATACGCCATTAGAAAATTTACTAAATTAAATGTTCTCAATTATTGTTAAAATAACATCGAAATATCTCAGTTACGGTATTAATGATATGACTTTTTTTAAAGGGTTTTACCTCAAAAGATCAACATCTTAGTATAGCTGGACTTCAAATCCTTATATCTCTTTAAATTATTTTAACATTATTTAACATTAACATTATATAACATTTATTATAGTTTCACTGGTTAATTTGACACGGGGTGTTTTGAATATAGCTACTTTTATGGTATTTCAATTGTATATTTATATTTATCATTAATATTATTACTATTTGGGTTACAATATTGCTTTTTAAATTAGATTTATTCGATAAAACAATCAAAAAACAAAACATCTGTCTGATTTCCAACGTGATGATTTTTACACATAATATTTAAAATAGCGGTCTTATAATTTCAGTTTTAAGCTACAGTACAATTATATATGCTAGGTACATTAGTAATTAGCTTAAATATTGCGCGCACAACTAGCTATCATGCTAGTTATCTGATGTCGTTAAGGGACTGTTTCTTCATATCTTTCTCTTATACAAATCATCAACTATATTTGTTAAATGTACTTCTATATATTTCACGTTAAAAAGTAAGGAATGTCTAGACCGAACTAAATCTGAACTAAATACTCCCTAAAAAATAATTCAGAAAGCAAATAATAGTCTGCATTTTGTTTCATGTGTTAAAGCCATTACTGTAAATTGACTGTCATTTTTGATACACAGATTTGAATAATGTCAAAAGGCAGTAAGGATTTCATCCTCGACATTAGTCATCAATATATAATATACATCAATAATACAAACAGGTTTTTTAAATGACATAAAGAGTCTATATACCTTAGTTATAATACCAGTTTACTTATTTGTACAACTCTCAAGAAACAATTTAGTAAAATTTGTGAAAAATGGATTAATGATATTCTTTTATAAAAGCCACTCCCAAATTGGATTTTTTTTTGTTGTTGAAAGAAAATAAATTATACTAAAAATAGATAATGGATTAAATTTTAAACAAATAAATTTGTTAGTAATAATTAATTTTATATAGGTCATAAAGGTCGGAATATTTATGAGTCATTAACTGTTGTCATATAAAAATGGACACATCGTCTCCAATTCATTTGTCTATACAAACAGTGACTGGAGATAGTGCTTTCTATTTGTTTAAACAACATTGAATTCATTCAGAAATTCCGACACTGGAAACAGAGTAGAAAAAACAAACTAGTAATTTCAGACGAACCACCAAGCTGAACATGAGAAATGAATCATGTAGAACTGACTGTGAAATTCTTTTGCGTGCGTTGGAGTTCTTGATTGAGATTAAATGTTTTAGAGATAACAAGCGTCAGTTGTATTCGACTGACAAATGAGAACGAAATATGATATCATAGTTTAGAGTTAGAAAGTTTCACTTTTGTCTGACCAGATATATTTTAAATTTGGTGGCTGAAAACTGTTCGTGCTGTTGTTGATTCGTTGTGATTCTTTGTGATTCCTGTGATTTTCAAAATTTGATTTAAATTGGTTTAGTTTTAAAAGGTAGGTAAAAATATAGCTGCTCAAAAACGGTTTTATATAACAATAACAACAAAATAATATCATAGCATGTTAAAATTGTTTTACTGATAATACAAACAAACAAAACTAAATAAAAACAATTTTTTTAAATTATTCGTGTGAAGTTTGAATTAAAAATGAATTCGTGTGAAGTTTGAATTAAAAATGAAACTATATCACAAAAATAAAAATAGATTACTGATCCTACATATAAACAAATAAATAAATAATCTTTCTTAAAATCTGATAACATGGAATTATTGTTTATTAAAAATTAGATTTGAAATTGTTTAATTTAATCATATGTTTCTCTGACGATATAATATTTTATATCAAATGTTACAAAATTCTTTGCTATAATTGAATTTTTCTACTGAAATTGGAACCTTTTAATTATACAAACATTTATGATGAACATCGCTACAGTATACTAGTGTATAGAATATATGTATAAAAGTAGAACCTATATACATATTTCCTTAATTTGATTAAAAAATCACATGTTTTATCATAAATATAATCTACAGATTCATTGAAAATGTACCAAAATGAAAAAGAAATAAGTAAGAGTATAAAGTGTATAAATATAACAGTGAATAATTAGAGGTAATGGTCATAATTATTAATAAACACGCTGATTAAACTGCATACAATTTTCAAATATGTGTCACGATATTTTTAATAAACATAAAAAAAGATAATATCTATTAGAAATTGATTTAGAAATCGATTATTTTCAATACAAATAAATATTTGATTCAAAACATTTTGTTAACATTCGAATTTCGATAAATTTTAAACATTAGATATATTTTTACCACAATACAAAAATGTCAGACTATAATATTATAATATAATAGATCCGAGGCATACTTAAAATTTAGCATATATCTGTTTATTAATTTGATTTGATTATATTGTTAAAAAAAATAAAACTTATTATTGTAAAATACATAATCTTTAAAAACAAAACTAAAACAGGCCTGCCTGGTGGTATTAATGATGATGACACAGATTTTTTAATTGATTTTGGTTTTAGGCATGTCTGAATCCAGACGTATTCCATTCAGCAAATTCTTCAGAAGAAAAGTTCCCAAGCGAAATCCAACCATTTTAGAAGCTTTTAAAACTCGTAAGTCTGAAATTAAATCTGATGTATTAAAATGAGATTTTATATTTAATTTTGAGAAATTTAATGAGTAAATACCTTATATTATCACCTACTATTGCGTGTCAATATTTTAATTATCTATAAGATATATTGTTCGGGTGGCTATACTGTTGTCTCTCAATGTAACTATGCTTCTGTATGTAGTGTTGTAACTAAAAATAAATATTTAAAATATCTCATTATTTACTTTACTTTACTTTAAATTTAATTTAATTTTTATAATCAATTTAATTTTAATAATTTAAAGTTTTCATATATTTATTTATTTATTTATTTATTTATTTATTTATTTATTTATTTATTTATTTATTTATTTATTTATTTATTTA
>JAUZNC010056124.1:0-14358 GCA_034780395.1 Vannuccia rotundouncinata | reverse complement strand
TCCTTGTAGCTTCAAAACTGTGGCCTCCAACTTTACACAAACAAACAAACAAACACTTCATTTTATATATATAGATACATAAAATTTTTAAAAATATATTAAGAAATTTCCAAGAAAAATTGGATCAAAATCATAATATTCTTAAAAATTTCTCCAATTCTTTAATATTTGGATTAACAATAATTATTGACAGTGATTTAAAAGTACATTTAAGATCCCTTAAAATTGGGACATTTATATCTGAGATATCGCAAAAATTATCATATTTGGGATATATTTAATATTCATGTAATATTATCTCTTTCAGACAGATTAATTTAAGTAAGTATACAAAATTATTTTTTATTATTCAATTTAAGGATTGTTATACGGATTACATCTTTTGATGCTAGAGATTGTGAAAAGTAGGCCATGTATTTTGTTATGAGGGTTTACAGTGTATGTATGAATGTTTATCTTATTTAAATTAAATGATTTTATTTTTCATATTATATATCATTCCGGTATCATTTTATTATAAATTTAATCCAGTTATCAATCAAAAAAATTAATCAAAATTTTGTTAACTCAGCTGATGCTAAAGAGCATTTGTATTTAATATTTTTAGGCATATACACTCAATCAACTAATACGAAATAGAGAAATGATATTAAATTATTGTAAGACCCTGAAACTGAAGTAATTCATTGCAAAATAAAAATACAAAGACAAACGTCTTTTACAGTTCAATTTGAAAACTATAACGTAATCAAATAAAAATTATATAAATAGATGATTTATATTCTAACACTGCTTCGGAGTAACCTTATTATTACAAATAAAAATTACCTAAATCTTATTATAATTTATATTGATGAATGAATGACTTTTGAATATGACTTTAATTTTTACAGAATTTTAATTGTTGCGCTTTATATTTTATTCGGGACATTCTAGGTTTAATACAGCCCCATTTTATCTGATTGTCGTTTTTAAAATTTGATTGAATTATAAGTTTTAAAATTGAACGTCAAAACGTCATGCTGTTCGCAATTATCGCAACTAACTCATAATAAGACCATTCTTGTTCAAATAATTTATTAATGCAAAATTCATTAAATAATACTAAAGTATGTTAAAATCACAAAAATTCATAATATTAAAAAATACTACTATTTATTTTAAAAGACTCCTATTCCTAATTTATCTATAATATTAAAAAACAAAGAATCCTTTTTTGTGAGCACTATATAGTTCAACCTTTTCATAAACTACGGGCTTTTGCCTAAGTCTTCCTTCTCGTAGAATGCATAAAGATGCAAATTATGAACTAGTTGTATATACTACTTGTTTAAAATATCAATGAGTAGTATAAAGATGTTTTTATTAGATTTTTTATTATAACTTTCTAAATAAATAAGCAATTTACATTCCTTTTTTATAGGAAAACAAGATCCATAAATTGTTGTGTTATATCATTCTTCGTGATATCTGATCATCGAAAATATAAAAAAGTGACTTGTAGATATTTCCACCCATGATCTGATCAGATAGTAATAAATATCCGTTGTTGAAAATTTGGAATTCAATGTATAATAACTTTTTAAGAAAGCATATGCAATTTTGGACATAAAATTTTACTTCAGTTTTGACCCAGATCAGAGTGTATCAGATCCGGATCATAGAGTAAATGAGATCTGAATTCGAATAAATTCAGGATTATAATACGTAACCATAATATCAATGTGAGTTCTAAATTCGGAATCAATAAAATATCTTTGAGTTAGAATAACGATTTTAATTATTCGAAATGTTGAAATGTCGAAATCGATAATAAAATAAAGGGTGGTCCAAACATGTTTGTATAATCCTTCGAAGGCCCTATGAAGTTAGGCAGGCACTGAAAATCTCAGACCAATCAACTTACTCTTCTGCATGTTAGAGCTGTTTTAAAATGTGTGGGTGAATTGGTCCCCCACTAATTAGTCTTTCTAGGGCAATCGTTGATCAAGGATAAATATATAGAATTTCTAATGTGTTGGTTAATCCGCGCCTTCAGAAATAATATTTTACTGTCATTTTTAAACAAGTATTTTCTATTTAGATCTGCCCCAAACTTAAAAGAAAAACAAAAATTCTGAATATTTTTAAAAATTGTTAAATTAAATTTTAGAATTAAAATTTTGAATTTTCAGACTTTGAGTATTGTTTTTAATGTTATATTACTACACATACCTATGACCAAAATATATATGCTGTACCACTAAAAGGAAATTTAAAAGATTTATAAATCTCATAAAATTAATCTGACCTAATCGTGAAACTTATACAGAAAGGAAAACCTTATTAATTGATTTCTACAACATAACTTAATTAGGCCAATTAAATCAATCATTCCACATTTTTGCTTGCAGCATGAACAATATATAATTATGTATAAGTTATACAAATAGAACAGTGTGCAATCAGTAATAATTAATGAAAATAAAATAACAAAAAGTGATTTATATTGGGCAAGTCATTTTCACATACAGACATGAATTTTATATTCAAAACAGAGCTAAGCTGAGTGCAAGAATCGGTGTAAACAAATGATAATAGTCAGCACAGAGGCATATTCGACATCATGTTGATTCAAAAAAGGTACATAACAAAAACACACACGAGAATAAAACAAATTCCTAATCATGAATATATATATATATAAATACACTAGGATAAAACATTACGTACTTATATAAACAACAAGTTTCAATTACATAACTGATATGTGCGTGCGTGCAGTAAATACAACCAAATCAATCATTTCTGTCAAAAGAAATTCCAAATTTGTAGAAGCGAGATTGATAAACACTGTGAAAAAACTAAAACAATTGCAAATAGTCGTCTTACAGAAGACAAGTTAAGAAATGAGAAGATTTCGTGACTTTTAATAAAAATATTTACTGGAATATATCCCTCACAACCAAAAAGAAGAAATCTGTACTGAAACGGTGCAACAAATAAATTGAAATAAAACTGTTAAACAACAACAAAAACACTTTATATAAAGACAGATTTAATTTACAGAAATATTTAGAACTGCATTAGTCATAACAATAAATAGTGGATGATGTGTGCATTAAAATATGAAATATAAATGCGAGTTGATATGATTTAATAATATGGCATACAAGTCGAGATGAATACAAAGGCGTTCAAACTGATTAACATAAATATACAAACAGAGCCTCGACAAGACTTATTGCCCATTCCTGACATTTTCAAGGTTCAGAGCAAACAGTTTTGAAGGCGTTGATGAAGCAATATTTTCACTCGGAGTCGATATGGCTATAATTGTGTTTGGTTTTCCTAATACAGTAAAATCCCCAAATTATATAATATAGAATTTCTATAAATTAAAGTAATGAAATAGACTCTATAACTGGAATTCACATAAAGAATTTTCAATAATGAAACTATATTTTTACTGTTATATCTTTTAAGAGCGAATTTTTAATTTTAAAAATACGGCGTATTACTTTGTAGATATTAATTATTTGAAATCTTCAATATTACAAAAGTTCTTTACAAAAATCAATATATAAAAGCGGTAATAATTGATTTTTTTTCTTCATTTTTTAAATTAAAGAAAACGACAATCAAAGATCTTCGTTGATATTAACTTTGAAATAAATATTGATTACTCGGTTAATCGATAATATGCAAGATAGATACAAATATGAATTCAGTCATAGATACATTGCAACATTGAAATGAGTTTTCACGGAATTTTAGCACAATTTAAAAGATAGATTTTCATGAATTCAGTATTTTGCGTTTTCCAGGAAATCCCTTCTTAAGACAGCCAATTAATTGGGGGTCAACACTTGCTGTGTGAGCGCCCGTGAAATCACAAATCTTCATCCCCAATGGCCCCTGGGGTCGCCCCCTCGCCCCCCACAGCCCCGGCACACAGGTTGGGGGGGTCCTGAAGGGCTGAAGTAGTGGGCCCGGAGGTCCGTCTAAGGCCCAAGGAGGACAGGGAGATACGATCAGAGAGGAGGGAGGTTCGACCAGTGTTGCCGGGAGAAATGGAGGAGGGCAGGAAGGACTGGGTCGAGGAGTGGGAAGCTTGGCCCGGCTGAAAGGACAACTCGAGATTATAAGGTGTTCTTATATAATGAAGATATAGACAGGAGTGGTTTCAGTTGAGTCAATTTTATTGATTTTTTACATCAGCTGTTTTATTCATAGAATTATCGATTTTCTTCAGCGCACAGAAGTTAATTCGCAAAAGCAACTCTTAATCCCTCCACTCTTGAGTGATAAGATCATTGATATCGTGGTGATATTTATCTAGATCGACAAATTTGATTAAATTATGTCCGAAATTAAAACGGTCAAAATTACAAAATGTTGAAATCTTGTTCGGCGATAATTTTACAAATAGAGCTGTGAAGTAGACCAAATCGGTCAATAGCGAACTGATTAAATTAAATTGACTTAAATAAACAATTCTCCAGAAAACCAGATTGTTATAAATAAAGCATATACGACAATAAAGACTCATAATATGTATAAAATTAAAAGAACTTACTTGTACAAAGATATATTGACCGATTTGGTCTACTTCACAGCTCTATTTGTGAAATTATGGCCGAACAAGATTTCACCATTTTGTCATATGCGCGTTTTCATTTCTGACAATTAATTAAGTTTGCCGATCTAGACAGATATCACTACGATATATGGCAGTACCTACTGTCATCTAAGTCAACTGAACATTTAACGACGTTATCTACTCCTCACTTTAGTGATGTGGCGCCCCTCCTTCCGCATGATCAATTCGTTGACCATAGTTCGCAAACTCATATTGAGGAGCAGAACCTAAAACAGATCAGGACAAAACCTTCAACAAGCGCACAAAGCAGAACACAACCCGGTGAACAGACCTGATCCTCCCTCTCCGACACGACCTTCACCCAGCGGTGCATGCCACTGAGACCGTCCTCCAGGTACTCGAACTTCATCTGGTACAACACCTCGCCGGCTCCACCGCGATAGTCCAGCCCGCTGGAGGAGGACGAAGGTCGGTAGTGGGAGGTGTCAGCACCGGACCTGGGTACAGGGGAGACGACACTCCAGGCTCGAATACGGGTCACTGAAATAACCAGTTCGTTGTCGGTGGCTTCCAAATCCGTCTGCAGACAGAAATCAATACTTGTCATAGATATTAACCGGACTAGATAGGTCAGCTACTAAATTTGATGTTGCAAAAAAATCGATAAATATTTTCCTAACTGACTAATTTAAATAATTTTTTTTTTATTCATACAATCTTCTGTTTAGAAATTTGAAACACATAAAATTGGTGTTTTATTTTAAATTATTAAACAGAAACAGTAAAACACGAGTAAAAAGGTTTTGAATTTATATTCTGTGACGTAATTAAATCCCCGTTCCTTTTCGATATGACGTCAGAACGGAATACTTCCTAAAATCTTGAAAAACCAAATTTTTTAATTTAAAATAGCGGCTATAATTTTATGAAATGAAAGATTTATAATCTAATAGAGAATACTGTAATTAAACAGCGAGGCCAACTCACATAACTGGGGTCTTCAACTCTGAGAACCAATTCACCGGCTCCCAATCCGATGCGGACAGGGGTGTCCGGTTTGGGCCAATCAGAACTGCACAGCCGGAGGTGAATGTAGCCATAGAAACGCTGGGTTTGGCACAATTTGAGAAACTATCGAAAGGGGAACGTATAAACATGGACACTGTAATTGTTTCAAGCTGAGCATAATGAAAAATATCTGCCACTCATAATATTAACGTCGTTGGTATAAAAATTATCTCAATAGAGGGAAAGATTTCATAATTAATCAATATTTATTAACCAATAAATGGTCCGTTTTAACAAAGAACTGATTTCAAAGGTGATATTTAAATATTAAACTACTTTCTGCACTCATAACACTTTCTACGATTTTGAAGGGATTCCCAAAGTTAGTCACGAGACAAAATAGTGAATAGTGGTTTGTGTAAAGCACTCGCTTAGTTGGAGATTCGAAATCGAAGCTTGTGAGACAAATCCCTTAATGATTAGAAAAATCACCTCCACTTTTGAAGAGTTCCACCTCAAGGAAGCCAATTGGCGGGACTTGGCGTTATCCTTGACCTCAATCCAGCCCCGGTCCAGGTCAGTGAGCGCCTGGAGATAGAGAAGGTTGACTGCCACCTTGCTCGACATGAGATTGACCTCCAGGGTTGGATCCAGAACACTGCGACCGCGAAAGAGGAATTAAACGGTGAATCAAAACAACACAAACTGTCGAGGGAGATGGCAACTCACGCTTTTCTGAGGACAATTCTATGCGCTCCTGACTTGTTGGCCTCGGTGAGAGAGATGAAGACGGATTCAATGTCCTGAAGCTGGCGAACAACTGGAACGAAATTGTGGCGTGTTTTATGCCATTTTTCCAAATAGAAATTCAAGAATTGACGTTTGTTTAAACACTATTTAATGAATTTGATTTAAAAAAACTATTTTAAGATTTTCAAGATTGATAAGAATGTTAAGATTGATAAGATTGATAAGATTGATAAGATTTATAAGATTGATAAGATTGATAAGATTCTTGATGTAGCAGACTGTTTGACGAAAGCAAGAATAAATTATTTCAAACTCGTATCACTTGAAATATCTCCTTCTTCTTCCTTGCGCATGAGGAACAACCCGAAATAGAAGATATAGTCCTCCTCCAAGGAGACACTCTTGGAGAATTTCTGAAATGGGGGATTTTCGTTCCGATTAGACGAAAAACGATATTAATAGTATAAGTTAAAATTCACGGTCATTTTATTTCGAGTGGTTACCTCTAATATTGTATTTGTCTTGTCCACAGCTAGCACCCGAATTGTCACCTTGTTCCCATTCATCAGGAAAACATCTAAATCCGTCTCCTTGGTCGCATCCACTTTTGTACTCTCCTAAATTAAAGTGAAAATACGTTCATCATTAATTTCAATAGATATTTTGTATGATTTAAATTAATTTATTTTTTATATTTACCTTCTGGGCATTTGCTAGAAAATTTGTGAAGATTGGGTGCTGATATAAAGCTGGTTCTGTACTTACTGGAATTAGGAAGAAATTGTTATTTAAATAGGTAATAAATGATAAAACTACTTAGTAGTAGTAATCTTTGATAACACTGTATAAATAGTTATTTAATTTATTTTTGATTTATTTAATTATCGTTATTTATTAAAATATTTTAGATAATTAAAATTTATAGTAAAAAAATTAAAAATTTGTGATTATTATCACTAGTGTATTACTTTTCATTAATATTCATTTGTCATTAACATTAAAAGAATAAAATACACTCAGACACGGTTATTGCGAACTAATTGAACAATGAATAAAAAGGTACTTATATGAGAAGTCCGCCAAATTGATATATATTTATAAAAGGTTTAGTAGGAATTGGGCCTAAGGACAGGTATGAAATAATCTGCAGTAGGCAGTAAATAAAACAATACACACTTTAGAGTATATTCGCCTGTATCTAGAGCAAAATTCTATAATCTGACTAGTGAACCTATGACTTTTATCCCACGCACAAAACAAACTATTAAGACATCATTCAAAATTTAAACTGATAAAATAATAATGTATTCGCAATTTAATGATAGGCTATATTTTAATATTATATTAAAGTTATATCTATAGTTATGTGCTTCAATTAACTATAAAAAAGATAAGATAATCACAAAAAAAGCATTTTAGTTGATATCGAAATTAACTTCTCTAGATTGGCAAACTGCTTCGCTTTATACGTAAGACAGCGACTGATATAAAAACGAGCAAATCAATAGCAAACTGATTAAATTAAATTGACTTAAATAAACAATTCTCCAGAAAAACATATTATTATAAATATAGCATATACTACAATAAAGATTCATAATATTTATAAAATTAAAAGAACTTCCTTGTGCAAAGATATATTGACCAATTTGGTCTACTTCACAGCTCTATTTGTAAAATTATGGACGAACAAGATTTTACCATTTTGTCCGTTTGCTCGTTTTTATATCTGAAAAAATTTAATTAGGTTGCCGATCTACATAAATAGCCTTACTATATCAATGATTTGAAATCGATAATTAATTCCTTACCGCTCTGAAGAAATCTTTGTAATTGGTCTTTTCTCTCGAGGAGTTGGAGTGGCGTGAGTGAAAAGAAGCGCTTTGGAGGAAAGGGGGGCACTTTGTGTGAACCAAATTCACGTCTGAGGGAGGCTTGTAGCTGGTAGAGTTGGCTGTAGCGACATAGGCAGTGGAACACCCCATTGATGTGAATGTGGAACAACTGATTGGAAATATAGAGGATTCAAAAATAACAGTCAACAAAGTTTCTCATTTAATTGTAATTATATTTGAAAATATTTTTAAAATAGCAAAATTGGATTATTATGTTGGCTTCTTTAGAAGACTTTACAGAGCTCAAACATAGAAAATAGATTTTTTTAATATAGTCATAGCTTTATAAGTGCTTTTAAGTGCTTTTAAAGTTAAGGACCAAGAATGCATTTAAAGGCATCTAAATAATATATTTTTTGAAATTATAAAACATAGTCTTCAAAAATCATTTATTAAATTAATAAAAATCACTCGAAACTTTCTATTATATGAATATCATAGAGAAAAGTCTCTAAATTCTCTAGGCATTCAAATTGTATAAATCATAAATATAATCGATGATATAGTTATAAAATTTCAAAGTCCACATTTTCCAGATGGAAAAAACTTCCCAAAATTATAGATTTTTTAAGACTTCTCATGAACCCTTTGAAATGAATGATTATTAAGTCATTTAGTACACTGAAGTTACATATGTATTGTCCTATATGAACAATTTTTACAGTTATTTACAAAATATCTACACTCAGAAAACATTGTGTTGTACCTGCAGTATTTGTATGTAAATATGTACACTGGTTATAATGACAATATTTCATGTTTTCACATATTTTTTTCACTATGGTTTCTACAAATAATTATGTTTTAAATAAAGG
This sequence comes from Vannuccia rotundouncinata, assembly GCA_034780395.1. Lineage (NCBI taxonomy): Eukaryota > Metazoa > Platyhelminthes > Proseriata > Coelogynoporidae > Vannuccia > Vannuccia rotundouncinata. The sequence goes on along the minus strand of JAUZNC010056124.1, from coordinate 5,308 downwards.
CAAATATATTTAATAGTCTATTTGAATAATTTCAATTATCTTGAGTGTGTTGCCTTATAACAGCATTTCTATATCTACATTCTTACATTATATATGCAGAATTAAGGATTATAAAACTATATAAATATGTTTTACAAATGTAATGTACAAAAACCTTTTTTAACCTTATTGCATAATTTATACATAAATTATTATTCTACAAAAATATTTTTAATTTCAGATTTTGAAAATATATAATGTAATTCACACCAGGTACCTCATTACATGTTGGGTCTTTTTTACCAATTGCACTTATTACTAATATGTGCAGTGCAAATTACCTATCAAATTTCAAATAATTTAGTTCAATCATTTTTAAACAAATTTATACAAAAATTATATACAAGAACATTAATATAATAAAATATTTAATACTAAATATTTTTTTAAAACAATTATTTTAATTTGTTATACTATAACATTTTTTATTTTTAATAGAATTATTATTTTTTGATTCAATATAAAGCATTCAAATTCCCAACAGTGATGTGTAAATTATTTAATGAAATGAATTCATTTGAAGTAAACAAATCAAAAATATATATTTTTTATAGTGATTATTTATTAATTCAACATAAAGCAGTTGAATTTACAAAAATAATTGCAAATTGATAATTTGTACTGAATGTATTATTAGTAATAAGTGCAGATTTGTAAAATGTGCCCAATATGAACACTGTAAAGCTTAGTTATAAAAATGTAACAGTTTACTATCTGATTGTGCTATTACACTTATAATGAGCAACACCCTGAGTTATTTATAAAAATAATAATTGTTCAAATATATATATATTTAATTGGTATATAAACTCTGTAGATAAACTACTTTATTTATGTAATTGACACAGCCATACTAACTGCTTTAATAAAGACTGACATTTATGGCTTATATTATTGTTTATTCTAACCACTTAGAAAAGAAATAGTCTGAAAATATGATTAAATAATGTATATTAGATGATTGTCTGAAGAGGTAAAATTACATAATATTTATACTTGATATTATATCTTAAAGACCATTTAAAGCTTATTTCAGTGGAGTGAGGCCCCCAAACTATTTTTTGAAATGCACTTAAAATAGGGGGCCTTTTTATTCTTTCAGAAACTTGTGTGTAATTGATATATAAAAAATTGATAAAATTGATGTGTCTGTGTAAGATGGATTTAATACAATAAGAATATTAATGATAATGTCTCTCTTCTATGGCAATTGCATACACAAGATTTTAGGCAGTTCCAATCTGTTTATATACAAAATTGGGCTCTGCTCACACAAGAGCTTGGCAATAATAGTCTTATGAAAAAATATTGTAGTTAATATATTACATAGTATTATCTTAACTATAATATAAAAATGATTAAAAGAAAGTTTTCTTATTTTCTTAAAAATTTTGTTTAAAGTTAAATCCACAATTAATATAATTATTGACTTTTAATGGCAAGTTAGAATATATATATAATTAAATTACATATACACAACAATTTATTGAAATTATAAAAATAATTTTATCTCACATGATATTTCTTATCTCCATCTACAACTTCTACTGCACTGGGAACTGAAAAATGCATTTATTTAAAAAATTGTTTTCAGATAATAAAAAAGGTCAACTGATATCAAAAAACTGTTCACAAAAGAATGATATTAGTTCATTTTAAGAATTTTAATTTTCCCATTTTATAAATGAATATAGTGATCGATTATAAGGGTCATTTAATAATTAAAAAAAAAATAACATTTATTGATTAATATTTAATTACTTTATTATTTAAAATTTAATAATTTTAAAATATATAAAATTTTATTTTATATTAATATTGATGTAATAATATTATTATTTTGTTTTGTGAAACTAAATAATATTTGAAATTACATTTATCCCTTTTACATAGAATAATAAATCTTAAGATTATATTTGTTTTATTAATTTTAAACAAACTTTATTAGTAATATGACTTATATTTTTCAATGACTTATATATTATTTATCTAGATCATAGACATTACATTATAGAACTACAACCCAAATTTAAATGCTTAGCCGGCGTGTTAGGCAAAAATTGGTAAAAAACTTATTGGTAAGCTTATAAGTTCAAATCAACTAATCAAATTGAAGTTTTTTGCCTAATACGACGGTTAGGAATTTTAAATGCATTAATTTTAGATTGCATATCTAGTTTAAAGTAAAGATTTATAATGTCTATTATCTACACCTTTTAAAGATGTAAATTGGAAAGGGTAAGATGAAAATCAGAATACATAATATGAAAATCAGAAAATATAATTTGTAAATCAGAAACATAAAATGTAATTCAGAGAATGTTAATTGTAAATCAGAAAATGTAATATATGTCATTCAGAAAACGAAATATGTAAATCAGAAAACGTAATATATAATTCAGAAATATAGTAAATAAGAGCTAGGTACGTCCTAGTTATGGAGTATTAATAAGTAAATAAGTAAAATAAGTAAATAAGTAAAATAACTATACATAAGTAAAAATCATTATTTTAAATATAATTAATAATTCAAATTTAAAATATTTCTTTAAAGCAATATAATTCTTTATGCATTTAGAAACATCGATTGATTGATGTTACGAAGTTATATTAAAAAACAGAAATACGAAGGACAGAATTATAAAAATTTCTACATCCTTCATAAGCCCAGTTAATGCAGTTCAAAGATAACTGTGCGGTTTGTCAATTCTCCATGGCCCGTCGTGCCACCCTAAAATTATAGGGCCATGTAATCATTTGTTTCATGAAAAATGTCTGCAGCCTCTTTTAACCGAGCCCGATCCCATCTGTCCAATATGCAGAGAACCAATAGTTCAGACTGATTTAAAATAACGTACTAAATACAAATCGAACTCTTCGCAGGATCACCAGCGTATTGTCGATTGTGCCAATCGAGGGGATGACTGGGCAGCTTTAGCTCAGTTATAAAATTGTTAGTTATAAAACAGCGTATACATACATGGATTCGTTCTGGAGAAACAGATATGAAGATACGAGGTGGCGTCAAACCCAAGAAATTAAGGGAGGAGACTGTTGACGAAATAATTAATTGGCTTGAGGAAGACAGTAGTTTAACCTTGGTAGAAATGTAAAGGCGAATTGAAGTAAGATATAACCAAGTTGTCAGTACAACAACGATTGCTAATTATTTACCTTGAAGGTCGGGTATATTCCCTAAAAAAGTCCCAATAGCTTTCTATTAATAAATATGTAGATGTATTTCAGATTTTTCAATATTGATTTCTGATTTACATATTATATTTTCTGAATTACCTATTACGTTTTCTGAATTACATTTTCTGATTCTGATTTTCATATCACGGTTTCTGATTTACATTTTACGTTTCTGATTTTCATATTACGTATTCCGATTTTCACATTACGCTTTACGATTTACATCTTAAAAAAAGTGTAGACCGTCAAAAATTGACCAACATTCAATAGTAATAAACGTCCAACGTTCGCGGAGGGATATATCTATATCGATAATCAATGCGAAATTCATAAAAGTTATTTATGCATTTTAATTATATATGGAATTAATTTCGTTTTATAGAGGATTTTCCATCAATAGGTTTTGTTTTTTATTTTTGCTGGAGCATCTTTTAGGTCTTGACGCGACTCATTATAACTCTCCAGTTCTCCCTAAGCCTGGCATTGATCTATAGGTGGACTTGCCAGTGATGTTAAAGTTTGTGTTGATGAAGTCTTGTTGGCAGTTTTTGATCCAGGTTTGTTTAGAGTTCCCTCTAGGTACTTTGTAGAAGTTGTTGTTGTGAATGTTGATGGCTTGTATGATTGGAGCTTCACCCGGGAGGCGTGCTACAGTAGGTGTCCTGCCCGCTGATTCTTCTCTGTTTTATTTTTGTGTACTTGTCAGTGTGCTTTGTAATTTTTTGAGGTCATTATTTGAGATGGTTTTGGACTATTGAATGATAAGGACCTTGCGAAGAAGTCTGCGTTGGAAAGAGTTTATTTCATTTTCTTGAAATTTGGTGATGGTCCATTTTTCTGAGTTGTAGAGGAAAATGGATTCTGATTTTGGTTTTGTGGCTGACTTTCTTGTTTTTGAAGATGTTTTTGATTTTGGCCATGGCTTTAGTGGTGAGGATTTTTCTGCGGTTAATCTCGGTTTCCGTATCTAGGTAGGTACATTAATATACTTTATATTTTCCCTGCTGATGGTACACATTTCTGTCTTGTCTTAATTATTAGTGATGAGGTTTTTTTTCCTAGGATAGAGGGTTTTTTGTTTGATGTGATCAATTTCCTGTTTGTTGTTGTCTAACCAGGTTATGTCATCAGCATATTGCATGTCAATTTTGAATGTTATGTTAGTAGCATAGTCATGGTCATGTTCTATTGCTTTGGTTTTGGTTTGGTAGTAGGTGTGGTCTTGTATAAGCAGGGTGGGACTGAAGTTAGGATTTTGTTGTCTTTTTCTTGTGGAGCGCTTTGGCGAGGTAGAGGATGAACAGAACAGGACTGAGGCAGTCTTTTTGAGGTACTCCTGTGTTTGTGATAAATTCATTGCTGTATTCATTTTTACATTTTACTCTGACATTCATTTACAGAATGAGAGCCCAGACTGTATTGTATTCGTCTGTTTCGAGAATGTTTTTGACATGTCAAAGAGAAGAATATGTATTTGTGGAGGTTTGTGGAGGTAATGGCTTTTTCCGCTAGTATTTTGCAGGCATTAATTTGTTCTGTGGTGCTACGTCCTGGTTTGTATGCAGCTTGGCTGTTTGGTATTGATCATTAATTGGAGCTTATTTTAGATTTTGTTTAGGAGGCAAATAGCTGTTAATTTCCTGATTGTGGTGAGTAGCATGATGGGTCTGAGATTCTCTGGTGGGAAGGGCTGTGTTTAAGAAGTTCTGGATTATTATTTTCTGGTCTTGGGCTTTTGTTCTTAAGAATTTGATTTGAATATCAGTGAATATCAACGATTATTAATAATAAACAAATTGATTCATTGTTAGGACGAGCTAATTTTAAAAAGGAAAGTACCTGATCATATTTACTATAAACATATAAGCATTCATTTAAATTTTATGCACTAATTCAAGAGTGTAATTGGGTTTCACTCTTTTGGATCACTCAGAATTAGAATAATAGGCATATATATATATAGTAGCGATAACCCAACAAACAATTTACGTAGCTGCTACGTAGCAGCTACGTGGAGAAACAACGTAGCTGCAAGGTAGAAATGGCCCACTGGGATACGTAGCTGCCACGTAAA
>JAUZNC010056102.1:0-14360 GCA_034780395.1 Vannuccia rotundouncinata | reverse complement strand
CATGAGACACATTATTTATCCAATCAGGACCAGAGTATGTTCAAAAGTCTTTCCACACAAGTAGTAATCAATGTCAGAAGTTTCTTCTTCTGAACTATATAGAATCATGAGACGAGATAATTAAGGAATCGTTCAGGTTCTGCTATTTCATTTATCGTGCTGTACTCTGGTACTCAATGGCTTCAACTACTGTTGGATCATTTTCCTTCTTCTCCTTTCCTTTCTCCTTGTCGTGCGTTCCGTTTGAACATCTCAACCTGCAAGACACTGTCGAGTGTTCTGTTTGATATAGTGTGTTCGTCTTATAATAAGCCTCATAAAAATATTCTCAAAATCAGAACCTGGCCAAATATCTTTGAATCTTGACTCATTATGAACAGTTGCATCAAAATATATTGTTTTATCATGTAGTACCATTAAATCAAAAACGTCAAAGGCATAACCCCATGATGTAAGTCTATCGATCAATACTAGCTTTTCATTGGCAGATAGAAAAGATGGGCGGACATGTTTTTCGATGTCTTTAACATTTATTTCAACGAAGCAGGGCACTGCGGCTCTTTGAATAATTTAACTTCTGTCAACTTTAGCATTCCTGCTTTTGCATCATGGTTCACGGTTTCTTAAAGTTCTGCAGGGCTTGGTGTAATATTTGTTTTTATATTTTTTCAGGATTACTGTTATACGATTAGCACTTAGTAGAACAGACAAACGTAATATAATTTTAAATCTTACGAAATATAACCATATTAATTTAATTCAATGAACTTAAAAAGCTAATGAAATAGTTTCTGAAATAGATGTTTCATATATTGTTGAGGATATTTAATGCGTTTAAAATACTGTTTAGCTAATACTTATAGTATTCCATTTTTTACAAGATGAAGAAAATGGTGTCCGAGATCACCCATTTGAGTAGTATTTAATGTTTGAAATATTTGTTGCAATTTTTGTATCAATCAGTTTCATTTTACCACAAATTCTTTTTTAATTGTATCTTTTTTGTTATTTTAACCAAATAATTATGTAAATGTGTGGAATTGTATTTAACTAAAAAATTATAATTGCCAGGTTAATCTAGAATATGGACAGGTCATCAGCTGTCATTTTGATCTGCGCAATATAAAATTTAGTCATTTATGATAATAGACAACCTTTCATATTTTCTAAGTCACTTGGCAATCAATCAAATTAACTCAGTTAATTCAGGTATCATAAATATAACAATCGTCGCAAAAGCAGAGTGGATAATTAAGTATAAGTGTTAAGTGGACGCCGAAGCAACATAAACCACTTTGACAATCGGAAGGATGATTATAGAGATTATTTTAATTAATACTGTGGAATTAATTACCTTAATGAAAATTATAATATCTTATATTGTACTTTTTCATATTTGAAAATTATCTGTGGAAACATAGTTTACAAGCTGTATATATTATTAAATCGAGCAGCGTAAGTTTTAAATCTATTTAGGGAAAGCTTATAAAGATTGTTGAAAAATAGTGTCTTACACACCATACGAATAAGTAGTAGGAGAGGACGAGGTCTGTGACACTTTTTCTGGCTTCTGATTGGTCGAGAGGACAAAGCCCCCCCCCTTTACCACCTAGCCAAGTTAAACTTTTAAAGAATGAGAATAGAGTATCATGCTATATAAGGAAGTGTCTAAGTCGCTGTTTTCATTAACGCTTCTTACAAAAATTTAAAATGTGAAAAACAATAAAATACCATAAAATAAAATAAAAATTAATTATTTTTCTTACATATAATTTTCGTAATTATTTTCATTTATTTTTCAATATTTTGAACTAGTTGACTGACTAATGAGACACATTATGGCAATGCAAAGTTCTAATATAATCTTAACATGCGTACATATACTTTAATTAAGTTTAATTTATGATGTCGCCTTGCATGGGATGAGCCTGTGGATGTGGTTTAAATACTCTATTAATGGCGGGCGCAAGAGAGAAAACCATTGAGACGAATGTCTGTAGAGTTCAATGTCAGCTATTGATCAGTAAACTTATTGAGCCTTGTCAGATTACTCCTGTTCATATTAGTTGGCAGGATGTTTGTCTAAAATTAAACTGTTTAAATTTTTAATAACAATACATTTGTGCAGTATATATTTTTAATATTATCATTTTCGTTTATTTATTTACAAGTCATTTGGAAATTCACATTAATCATATCATTGAGGCCCAGGAACCACGCCCAAATTTTCATTAGTTAAAAGTATTTCTCATATTTTGTAAATTATTTGTAATCAATTGTAATATTTTGCGCAGTATTTAAAAAAAATGTGCTATCGCCCAGGAGCCATGTCTAACTTTTGATTAATTATAAAACATCTATTAACCGAAGTTACTTAAAAAAAATATATATATATATAATTCAATTAGAGCCTAGGAGCTATACTTAAATTTATATTACTCTAAATTCTCATCCTATCTCTACTAATACACAACAACCCTTTTTTCCCTAATTTTTAGTTCTCATCTGGATTTATTTATTTCCTTAATTATGAATGTAATCAAGTTATCGGACGAGTTTGCTCTGCCTTCGATAAAATTAGGCTCTCAGGATCTGTAGAACGAAAGATCGATCAACTTATTTGGTTCCTATCCAAGATAATATTGAAAGACGTTTATATTTGAAGACGGAAACATTTACTCAACATCAGCCAAATCCTGATCAAAGATATGTCAATTGGAATCAAATATTGGAAAACAGCTTGGAGTCTGGGCTCAAACCTCTGCAGCAAAGAATATACCTCAAAAACTGCGAGATGCCTTACGGCATCCAAATATGAAGTTGAAACCAACATTCAAGTTAGGGGATTCCTGTATAAAGATTAATTCAGCATCCGAGGTTCAATTTTTTAATGGATTCGGAGAGCAAACAAATGATCCTTCATCAGGAGAGGGTGAATATAAATTTTTACTACGAGCAGTAAGTTTAATTCTCTGCGTAGTGGAATGTCATCATCACGCGATGCCTTTAACATTTAATGCTCTGTCAGCATCTAATACGGTTCGATTTATGGACCGGTCTTCTTCGCTACATGCATCTCGTCTGCGAAATTCGATGAATTATGAAGCCTTATCCACAAATCATATTTGTTTTGGCGGATGCGGAAAATATATACCTTTCCATAGACAACTTTGCGAAAAAATATATTGTTCAAATATGTATTAATTTTATAGAAGACTTATTATCTAAATAAACGTTATGTCAATTTTATTGTATTATTCTGTTATATATATATTTTTGAATTAATATTATGTTTCTGTTATTCCATCTAAATGCTTCCACAACCCTTTCAATAAATGTTGTTTTTATAATTTCATATTTTCACTTTCCATAAAATCAGATTGTTTAAAATCCTCAAACTAAATTTTCCATGAAATTTAATGAGTCAATAATAGATTTCAGCAATTTCGTAATGATTTTAATAAATGTGTAATGAATTTCTACAAAACTAAAATAACAATAATTATTTTTTATTCATACAGTAACGGATTTCGTTAATTTTAATAACTAATAGTACTATATCGCATATTGAGAATTCAATTATGTTATTAAAATCATGATTAAATATCATGAATACCTAAAATATTGTCTTCGATACCTGAGGTACACTTATTGATTTTTACCAATACATTTGATTTTTATCAATACAGTAACGGATTTCAATAATTTTAGGGGCGAATGTTACTATATTTAATATGAGGATTTTGATTCTTTCTTTTGAGTTCACGTGACTTTTTTTTAGAAAATTCTTCATTTTTGCGGGAAATTCAATTTTGTGTAGTTTAATACGCGTTATTTTTAGGCAACTTATATAGTAGTATTTTACAATAAAAAACATATGAATTTTTAGAAAATTATTAATATTTAGCGTGTAATTTAAATTTGTGTAGTTTAATATGCGTTATTTTGTTGCTATGTAAAATTAAATCGTCTGCATTTTCCTAGGAATTAGGACATTTTCGAGGATAATTTTAATTTATGAAGTGTACAGCAAATTTCTAATACTTTAAAATCCATTCATGTATGAGCTATATATTTTCATATCTAGAAGTCATATCAAAATTGAAATAAATGGTATTTAGGTCCAGGAGCCAAGCCCAAATTTCTCATATTTTTGATGAGAGCGAGAATTGTGAATTTTATAAACATTTACAACATAAAATCCACAAAAATCCATAAATATCCTTAAAAGTCCCTAAATTCAATAAAATTTATACAATGGTTCAATTTATAAAACCCCCCTTAAAAAGATTCAAATAGGATCCAAATTTAGGTAGCCGGCCCATGATTTTGAGAATATTGTCCTGTTTAGAGAGGATTGTCATGATTTTGAGAAGATTGTCCTGAATTTGAGAAAATTGCCCTGAATTTGAGAAAATTGCCCTGAATTTGAGAATTTCAGTTAAATAAATATTAAATAAATAGTTAATCAGAACTTTAATAAAAAAATGTATGGATTCGTGAATTCATCAATATAGAATTCGAAGGGGTGCTGCAGAGAACAGAGGAAGCAATATTCGTTTAAGAGGTACGAAATATTATTTTGTGTATAATTTAGAACAATATTAAGTCTAAAGACAAATAAAATGAGTTTAACATACGTCGCTATAAAACATTGTTCGTCGATTACATATATAATTATGTACTATATATAATTATTTTCCTGAATTTGAAAAAATATCACTTTTTCAATAAAGGAACGAAATTTTCTTCTATGCAACATGAAAATCAATTATTTCAATAATTTAATAATTCAATAATTTGACCAAACGCAAAAGAAACAAGAGGCACCGAAAGATTCACAATTTTATCGACTTACCAGCCCATTGATTTTTTTATTGAGATTTATTTATCATAATTCGCAAATATGTCACCCAAATATGTCGATAAATAGCATTTCATAGATAAATAATTTACAATGTTCAAAATAACGAAAATTAATTATAAGTTCTCTTTAATTTAATTAATTTATTTTTAAAATCAGTAGCTTTTACAGTATTTAAAATATTTAATTTACAGATTTTAATCATAGAACTTGATTGGAATACATTTATAAGCCATATAAACCGTTTTAGAAAAAACTTTAAACTAGCCTAATTTTTGATATCGATCTCAAAATAGATCTCAATAGGTAAGGCATTCGAATATGAGGTTATGAAATTTTTTTAATGCCTTTTTAAAAGAAATTACTTTCTAATTTATAAAGTTATATTTAAAATATTTTTTATTGTGATTGAGACCATAAATATAAATTACATAATTTATATCTTTCAGTAGGTATAAAATTATTTCCATTTAAAATCTAGCACATTTGTAATTTACATATTTTGATAATTACAAGTAAGGATTAAACTAATTCTTTCAATTCTCATTTGCTCTATTGTTGTTAAAATAAAATAAAATAAAACAAATTAATATATAATTAATAGTCATTTAAAACTAAGTTCCAAAACATTTCATTAAAAGTAATATAAATTGTATTGTTGCATACTAAATGTAATAAAAGTGTATACTCGTAATTACTTATATCCGATTTTATTGTATTACCCGATTATTTGCTATTAATTAAAATGTCATCTCAATTTATAACTATTAAGCAAACAAATTTTTTTTGCTTTCATTAAATTTATAACAAATACATGTGTTTGTGTTAATGTAGACATTATTTTTTACTTATTTGCAGATGATAACGTTTCTATACTGTTTTGGAGAAATTCTACAACCATCTCGATATTCTGATTATGAAGAAAAAATTCAAGTAGGAAAAGCAAATATATAAGCCATTCAGCATGAAACTCTTTATCCTACTGTGACATAAATTTTTGTAACAAAAAAGTTTAAACCTTAGTAACTTAGACTTTTTATTTAAGACAATAAGTGACATAACATGACATTACATTTTAATTTAATATCTTATTCTTACTATTTTAAAATTTTTTTCAACATAATATTAAATTTTTATGACTATATTAACTGCATGATTTTCTAACAAGTAAAACTTCAATTTTAATTATCGTACATCCGTAATTTACAAATATATAATTTATGTACTTTTTTATTAATACATTATTGTATATATTTATAATCTGTAATTAATGTATTATTGTTATATTGATTGTACATCTATTTTAGAAGTTTAACTATTAATATGTACTATATTTGTATACTTTTTTTGTTATGTTCAATACTCTTATGTATTACATTATACATTAAATTATATTTTATAATTTTTGTTTAGGATATTATATAATATTAGTCATAATTATATATTCATTAAGGGAGTAAATTATAATTTATATATGTACACTAACTTTGATTAGATATATATCGTATTAACTTTACTTAGATTTTAATGTTTAATTGGAACAAGTTAATTAGGACATAATTAGAAGTTAATTAGGACATAATTAAAAGTTAATTAGGAAATAATTAGAAGTTATTAGGACATAATTAAAAGTTAATTAGGACATAATTAGAAGTTAATTAGGACATAATTAGAAGTTAATTAGGACATAATTAGAAGTTAATTAGGACATAATTAGAAGTTAATTAGGACATAATTAGATGTTAATTTAAAGTAAATTTGAAGTTAATTTGAAGTTAATTAGAAGTTAATAAAAATTTAATTCAAATTAATTAGATTTTAATTAGAAGTTAATTATAATTAAATTAGACGCTCTTATTAAATTTAATTAGATTTAATTGACTTAAATAGAAGTTAATAAGGAATTAAAACCCTTTTTAAATTAGATTTTAATTAGAAATTTTCGTAAGGAGTTATTTTTAACGATATTAAGAAAAGAGATATAAAGCTACTAAATGAGGAATATTTATTCACACGTTTTCATAAACTTTATTTTATAAGTCATGTGACTGTGCAAATGTATAGCAGTTTATTTATAAAAATAGTTACATATTTTTCGAAAAATTGCGTTTTGATAAAATTCTCTAAAAAGAGATGCCTTGGCATACTTAAGATCAACCTCCGAGATGTGTCCCACGTCTCCGTCGTTGTAAAAGCTAAGGTAGTTGGCATTTACATAGAGTAGGTTTACATGCGGTTCAGTCTGGTTGAATGAGTCAGGGATGTGGGGGTGAATTGGAGAAAATTGGTGTGTATTGATGAAAAAAAGCCTCCACGTATGCCGCTCTCTACAAAGCAATAATTCTCGACATCCTTGAATAGTCCAACCTGGAAAACAAATAAAAATAATATTAGATGATGTGATGAGGATTAGAAAAATAGAGAGAAATATATATAGACTTACATTAGTGCTGGTCATCTTATACGTCGAATCTCATGAGAGTCCGAGTAAAGTTAGATTGTAGTCCGGATCTAGGCCATCCTCATACAGAGTAAGCTGCCGGAAGGTCTCGAAAACAATGGAAAGCTGATACTCGTCCAGATGTAGGTACTCAAACGAGTAGTCCTCCTTCAGAGTCGCAAAGCCGAGCAAAGTTCACACTTTCAGTGCGGGTTTAGTGTTGCACACCTTCTGGCCAAGATCGTCGTAAATCCACAGAAGTTGCACAGACGTAGCGCAGAAACGTGAAAGAGATGATATGCGCCTTGAGTTCGATACCCCCGGATGACGTAGGCAAACGTTTAAAAGCACACATTGAAAATGGATATTTTAATGAAACTTAAACTTGCTTCCGTCGCATGGGTATGTGGAAATGCAAATAAGCCAGTTATGGATAGTGTAAAATGTTGCTTAAATGTTCTAAAAATTGTTTCCTGTTAATAAAATATGCAAACATAACTACTGTTCAAATAAAAGTAGTATATTTATAGACGAAATAAATAATCTAAATTATCCAACAATTTTTGAAAAATATATTTCAAAGATACCCATACCAGAAACTTTGATTTATTTCTAAGTCACTTTGAAGGTATATTTATTTCTTGCAAAGAAATCGATGTGACTTGGATGGGAAAATAAAAAAAAATCAAGGTTAATTGCATTGCATGTACTTTCAAAGAATCAAACACTTTTTATAAATAAAATTCACTTAAATAAATTAATGAAATATGAATACCAAGTTAAATATAACAATATAAGGGAATATATTTATATAAACAAGAAATATTTTAATAATTAAAAATCATTTCGTATACACTATAATTTATGAATCCAGTTCAAAGGAAAACATATGAGACATAATAAAAAGCCAAATAAGAGAAATAATTAAGAGTCATAATTTAATTGAAGAAAAAAACGTATTATTGTTTTTCATTTAATTTGTTAATGTCATTCTTTTTGGTTTAAGGCCACCCATGCCTCGTTTGAACCATTGGGGTATCTTGAAATGACCGTACCTAAAATTGAAAATAAGCCTACTGTTTCTAATGTATTTACGATACAATCGAAAACTTCTAAATTTCTTAACATTTAAAACTATTACAAAAGAATAAAGGACGAGGTAGGTAAAAAATAATTATCACAAAGAATCAAAAAGAATTAAAATAATATAATTTAATTTAATAAACGTTAAGGTAGTAATTGAAGTTCCTACGTACTTAATTGAATTTATCGTTTCTATTATATAATTTATATTACTATCTATATTTCTATACTAGACATGTAATCCATCGATATAAAATATTACGTAATTTTTATTGCTAATGATTAAATATTTATTAATTTAGATTTAAACTTTTTATGCAATAATTAAAGCCGAAAATTTTCAAAAAAAATTCAATATATTATCATTATTTATTGAAATAATTATACGCGAGTTATGCATAAATACATGGAAATAGAGTTTGTACATATCTACATATTGGTTGTTAACATACTTGAGGGCACAGGTCTACTCACCTGTTGGAATTATTTTTCCGTCACTCGAAGAGTTACACAACAGTGTTGAAGCAGAACTTAACGAGTACCAGTCAAAATGCTTCGAGATACATTTCGCAATTTCCCCAAACGGTGTGATGCGTCGTGTATGAACAATGAGGGTGGCCTTTTTAAAATGTAGATATGTACAAACTCTATTTCTATGTATTTACGCGTATAATTATTTCAATAAATAATGAAAATATATTGATTTTTTTGTTACTCAGACGTTTATAATTTTTTTGAAAACTGACGGGAAATTATGACTCACTCTGTAGTATACTTTATCAATTCTAGTTTCAATTGACATATAATTTTACTTTACTTTTTTTTTACCTTTTGAGTAAATCAATGATTAGATCGTCAACGGAAGTTAACAAGGTGTCTTTTAATCAGTTTGCTGTTTCTTTGTCTATGGAAAATTAATTTTTCCAGTTAGATTCTAGCATGTTTCAAACCCCGACCTTTTACCGGCGGTATGTTAAATTTCAGAATTTTTATCTGGATATAAAGACTTTTTTAGTTCCACTATATGACGACTTTTCGAAATGCAAAATACTGCGTAGGTATTAATTAAATGGATCGCCTATAATGTAGTTCTAGATATAATTAGCTCAGAATATGAATAAACTTAATTGCACATATTGCTATAATTTAAATGTCGAGACCAATTCTTGTTTTGTTAAATTATTGGATAATATTTAAATTCTGTCATTGCTTTTTTCGCGTAGAACAAAGTTTAACAAAAATTTTTTGAAAATCTAAATTTACAGTTTGCAAAATGTTAATGTCGATTTTCTTTCCCTCATGAAGTTCTTTTGTTAGTTCTTCAACACATATCATTTTTAGATGAAATTATTTCCAAATGACTTCTTTATTTAATTTATTTTAAGATTTGAGATAACTCACTATTTGCTATTTTGGCTGAAGTTAATTTTGTTAAGCAAAGAAAATACCTAAATATAATTATCTGTATTAATATTGTTATAAATAGGTAATGTCATTAATATTGATTATAACGGCTCTTGTTATATGTTAGAAATAAATGTAATACATATTATTAATATTAAAAATATAATAATATTATTATTGCTAGGCTGCGGCCCTCGGTTTATAAATTTCTTAAAAACCTCTAAACCATCCATTATCGATAAAAATGATAATTATGTATATATATTTAAAATTTAAACTTCGTAGATATTTTCAGAGAATTATTTATTTAAAGTATCGACCATCAAATTTTATATCTACATTATACATAGATATTATATTATCATTTAAATCAAATAATTCATGTACCTAGGTACATGTTTCAATTCTTAAAAACCTATTTAATAAATTGATTATTAATTTCGACTTATTAAACACATTTTTAAGGTTTCAGATTCTTCTTTTTGAGATATTCACTTAATAAATATTATTTGACATGTTCATGTTTTAGATAAATTTCGATGACGTCATTCATGGACATTTTTCATAAGAATAATGATGAATTTAGATACTTTATATATTAATTCGATTATATCAAGCTAGAAAATGACTAGCTTCATATAAAATATTAACAATTAACATTTAAATTGTCAAAAATGCTTTTACTATTGCAAGACTCAACATTTTGATACTATACGGTCAGAACTGAATTCAGCACCATAAAAAACCTACAATAAGACACCAAAATAGTAAAAATCGGTTCAATATTTGGAATTCTAATTTTGATGCTGAACCCCAGAGCATATCATCCCTCCGGGTCGATAAAAATGAGTTACATGGGTTCTGAAAATTTGTATCCCACCATTTTTCAATTGCTAAGTTCTAATTCTATCAGAATCTGCCGAAAAAACAATTTGCACAGCACTAGCGAGCGGGATGACATATCAAATCGCACTATATGGTCCAACCCTATAATACAGATAGATAGCTTCAAAACCAAAGAATAACTGAGAATATTTTAAATTATTAAAAAATATTTTTACCGAATTGGGAGGGCCGGTAAATTTAAATTAGTTTTTTGAATTGTTATAAATAATTTAGCAGAAGCGTGAATACAGTATATTTATTGTCTGTTTTTTAAATAAAAATATTAAATCTATTTTCACAACTACTGGTTACTATAGAAACAAAAACCATCAACATAATCAACAACAAGGAACATTGAAAAACAAATTCTTGGACGCATTATATTTTGTTTATAATTTCTTTTCAATATTATACAGCTAATCAATCATCTAGATAAAAAGGAACGAAAAACAAAATAACCCTTTATTATGTTAAACATGGAACAAAAGTTAAGAAAAGAGTAAACATTTGACAAAAGTAAGAATTAACTAATACAACAAAGAAAAATATTGTTAAATTGGTCATCAAAGATTTTAGAGCATGTGCCAATCAAATCGGTAATTTTGTAAACTGTAAGACACAATTTTTTTAACACAATTAATGTCATTCTTTACCAATAAATATTCATTAGGTAACAGCTTATCAACAGCTGTACATTAAATTATTATGAATAGCATTTTGCAATGTCGGCACCATTCCTAATTTATTGACGTGTGATTCCTCCTCAGGGTGTTTTTTGAGCGGTTCCCATCGACATTAATAAATATTCATAGCTCAGTATATTTCAATAAAGTTATCTTACATTTTTATGTGAAATGTCTTTTATTTTTGAGAATACAGATCATTTGTATTAGCAACGGACCTTTTCAAAGATGAAAAATTTTGAGATCAATTCTAAAGAATATAATTTTGAAATTTAAAATTAATCCCATGAATCAATTATTTAGAACGTCAAAACATTGAATGAGTCCTTTTTATGAGTCCTTACATTAAACACATTCAACCATTAAACACATTAAACACATTCAACCATTAAACACATTAAACACATTAAACCATTAATATCGTAATTAACATCAATACGATATCAATGAGCATAACATAAATACTGTTGAAATTATTTATATAATGCACAAAACAATATCTATGTATTCTAGTTATTAAATTTATGTAATGTGGCTTCCATATCGATAAAATTTAATGAATGTTTCATAAAAAAAATAAAAATTATGGTTTTATGCCACGCTTATATTATAAATGCGTGAGCAAAAAAATTTTTAAATAGGGTTCTACTATAGAGTGAGCAAAAATGTTTCCTTCCAATGTTCTTTGCTCACTACAATTAATTATTTAAATTTTTTGATTGCTACAGCGTAGAATAAACGTTTGCTAATAGCCACAAATTTTCTTATAAAATTAATGCAAAGTTATAATTTGAATTTCATAGTCATATGGGCCGATTCAAAACTTAACACTTTATATATCATATTATTAACTTAAAAGAATGTGAACATATGAAAAACTAATTCATGTTTTCTGTTTATTTATAAATTTAATACATTGAAATTGGCTTACAGAATTCGTTGGCTCACTTATTTATAATATAAGCGTGGCATAAAACGTTTAAGCGCACTCGAATTGACTTCATTGCTCACTTCAATTTATATGCTCCCTTGGCCTTCGGCCGCGTGAGCAAAAACTAGTCAATTCTCGTGGCATAATACATTATTAAAAAAATATTACTCTAAATTATTGTTTACATCGATACACTACGAATCTATACAGATGTTCTCTAAATTTAGAGTACAGGGTGTCTCAAAACTTTGTATACACTCTATAATATGTATTTAGATTATATATATTATATATTTTTTTCATAATTTCAATAAATAATAACGTAAGAATTTATATATAATATATAAAGAGTCTAACAATAAAGACACTCTCTGTTCAAACGAATACATCAATAAAATAAATTAACAATTAAATTATACATAAACAAAGTTTGAGACATGCTATGTCAAACGAATACATCAATAAAATAAATTAGATTCTTCGAAAGAAAAGAGTTGATGAATTAAAATAGTTAGAAAAATCGAAATTTAATTTAGGAAAATCCTATGCTCTAAAAATTTATCCAGATTTTCAAGTGTACTCCTCATAATTACAATAAAATTCAAAAAACTACTTCAGTATATACATTACATTTGTATGATATTCTATACAATTCACATATAGAGTCTATATATAAGTTATAAATATTGGTATTACATTTTATAGACAGTTATTTGCTAATTGCTTGTATTCCGAAAAATTAATTTTTCATCAAAACATTCAATATAATGAATATACTTTGAAAAGAAATCGTGGTTTGAGCGACTTCAATATTTCTGATAGTGTCCGCAAAATGTCTAATGCATTAAATTATATTAAATGATCAACATCAGATTGTACAAGCTCAGATAAGACAAAGAAACAAAGGATTACGAAATCCTATATTTTTGTCACGTACAATGCTATAATCTAGTATAGCCTAGGGACCATCATTCCAGGATGGTCATTTACATAATATCGATTAATTATATTTAAAATATATGGTAGACTATGGTTTATACAATTAATAAAGCAATTACATAGAATACAGCTTGTATTACATATATTTCATTCCGTATAAGTAAAAATGTATCTATGAATAATCAAAATTAAAACTAATAGTAAACTTTTTACAAAATTAAAACTTGTGATTCAATAATGTAAAGCATATAGATATGTTGTATATCTATGCTTGAGTGAAACGAATGACAGTTAAATCATTCATCTAGCGTAAGTAAATGCCAAATAATATGCCGTGACTGCTAAATGCATGCCAACTGTGTTTCGACAAAAAATGGGAAGGAATCGTGAAAAAAAGAATAGTGATCATTTATTGTAAGACAATATTATTAATTTGTTTTAATTCATTAAGAATATACTTTCAGAATACTTTGTAACTTTATTTTACAACCAAGACACTTCATTTTACAACCAAACTGAGTTTACAAAACAAATGCTACATTTTTCATAGAATAAATGTACAAATTAAAAAAAGATCCTTTTGGAATTATTTGATGAGCCTCTTATTTCCATATTTACTTTCTAAATAAATTTAATCCAGCCTTCTCGTATAGTAAACGGATTCATATAATATGTAAAACAGTTTAGGTAAAATAAACAGAACCAATGATGACATATTTTAGCGGTATATTTAAATGTACAGAACAGTATTTTATTTTAAAATATTTTAATAAAACCACCGTTAACTAATTATTGTGCGACAAGCTTCATTCATGAATTGTAAAACTGAATACAAAAGCGTCAAATACAACACTTTTATAAAAATGACGACACCATATTAATTGACTAATTGTTGGTCATATAAGAATACTCTCAGTTGCATATGTACCTTTTGTTGTATTTAAATGTGTGTTCGGCAAGTGACCATTTGACCAACATGACGAGATCCTTCGAGCCCTGATGACAATGAAGGGGTTTGATCTTTTGGTCCCACATAAACCCCTAAAATACGACTGCAACAGAAGAAAACTAAAATTGAGTAAGCATGGATCAAACTTGCAATCATAAAAAGAAAATCTTTCTGGGGAGACT
>JAUZNC010056101.1:30635-53011 GCA_034780395.1 Vannuccia rotundouncinata | reverse complement strand
TTTGCTAAAATATGGTTGTTGTCACCTGCGATAAGTTCACAAGATCATACATATTTCAATATTTTCTCATTGATATTTCAAAAAAAAAAATATATCTCAATTTAAATACAGAAAATAATTAGTTATACAAAATTTTTGTATTGTAAGAATATATTAGGTTTACAACTATTACTTTAAGAATAAATTCATATACAAAAATTTTTATATAAATATTTATGAGTATTTTTATTAATTTATATTAATACAAAAGTGATCACCATAAGCAATTAATATCTTGATTATAAATTAAATGCTCATATTATCTATATTATTTCTTTCTTTTAATGTATTGTTTATATTATTGTAAAAAGTTAGCCAATCAAACTGTAAGGATGCTGTCAAAAGTAGAGCTAGGCTCTACTTGCTGCCAGCATCTGACATCCAAATGGCCATCCAGGATGCTCGTGTAATTGGGGCTTAAGAGTAGCAGGCATATTCTTAGTAATCTTTGACTTCACAGTAATGGACATACCAAATTCATCTTCTCTTTCCTAAACATCATTCTTTTTAAGTTGGGGCAACTCCTCTTTTCCTTTTTGTGCATCATGATACAATATGGGAAACATAATCTCATCCTGAAGGATGAGCAGATTACTTCTACTAAAATAGGCACCAATCTTCTTCATATCTTTCAAACTTATTGGCTCAAAATGCTGAACCATTGCATTGATTTTCCTTTTTGTTAGTGATGGGGATTATAAGTGCAAAGCCAGATTATTACTTATACAGATATTATACTTATATTACTTTTACCAGCATTTTTCATTCATTGCAGGTCTTCCAACAACACCCTATAGTAATACAAAAAGATTGTTTTTTTACAAAAAATTTTTCATTTCAGACTTCCAAAAATTATTGTTTATGAAAATCGACAGTCTGAAATTGACACTCTAATTTGACAATCAGAATTATGTATAAGCACAACACAGCTTGAAATGCAGCTGTTATTTACATTAGTTGTGCAATATTCTCAAATGTCAATAACAAAATTTATATATAAGATCAGGTAAATTTGAGTTTTACATATGTATATAGCTTATATATAAATAGCTTATTGTATTTCAATTTTTTTTTTTTAAAATGTAAATATTATACATTAAATATTTGTTTGTATACTATGATATATTATATGATATATATTATTAAGATAATAATCACTACAAATATGTAATTGTTGATAAAATTATCTATTTAGCAGATTGTAATTTATTAGAAATTATACCTTTGTTTCATATAATATAGGTTATATTTAAAAATAGTGTAATATGTTATTTTACATTATGAAAAATATTAAATTAAAAATTTCTGTGAACAAAACTGATTAATCAGTTTTCAACAAAAATGGGAATGGTACATTTTTATGTATTATTTTGATTTTCATTACAAATATGTGTGTAATAATATTTACAAATGACATGTCCACAAATGGTCAGACAGTGGTGACTGATTGTGGAAACGACCATTTGTGGACATGTCCATAATCAGTCCAGACCATTTTTTTACAGTTAGAAACTGATGGTCAGCAATATATGAAGTATCAGCTTGATCTGTATTCAAGCTGAATGAACACCAAAACACTTTCTGCTTTACAAACAGTTTGTTATAGACTTCTTTATTCTGGTCTGACCACCTGCAAGTACTTTAAATGTAATGACATAGCATATGATCCTGTTGACTCAAAATTGTCATCTAACTTTTAATTGGCTGCTTCATCAACATGTGACTTCATTAGAGTTTTAGGGCTTGCACCTCTTGAAACCATGATAGTCTAGGTAATTAAACACTGTGGATTGTAACATTCTTTTTTAACAGTTTAATTTTAAGCTATGAATTACTTATTTGCACAATTACATTTTATATTCTTCCATCTTTCAAAATTTCATGTCTCTATTTTTATATTTCAATGTATATTGTTAATATTAAATATTTTAATGAACTATTTTTTTTTTTTTTATAATTAGGCACAATAACTGTACCTATAAATAAATCTCAAACCCCTAAAAAATTACACTGGTTGCTCTGCTCACTTGTGAAGGGTTTAAGTTTCCAAGATTTTTAAAGGGCTCATTCCCATGCCTGTATATTTAACTGATGATGAGCTTGCAGTTTGGTCCAATGAATCAACTCTACACTTGATTTAACCGTAGAAGAAAATAAGGTTGTTTTTTTCTTGGGAAGCTCATAATTTATAGTGCCGAGTTCATTATGAGTTGATAGAAGATAACAATTTTGTTTTTCTCTGTTTGGTAACATGGGAGCAGTACTTTTTTTCTTTGTTATAGAAAGTACTCAAACATATGGTTTGTTTTTTAAGCTGAGTTCCAATCAATGATGTCTTGCAAACAGTTTTTAGCCAGGCATAATGTTTAGTATTAATTTTCAGTAGTAACATGATAACCTTTGGTTTTACAAGGTTCAGTCCTAATCCTTTTGTTTGATGATTGTCATCTTTCCAAAGTAGCTGTAAGGTATTGCATTAAGAAGGTTTTTGATATCTAAATTATGATAGCAAACACCCAAATTTTAATCCTATATAACATTTATCTGGTTTTTGAGGCATAATTTGAGTAAAACAACACCTAAATTTTGTTTGAAATAATTGTTTGTCTGTTGTTTGTGCATAGTGAGCCTTACAGTTTGTTATGAAAATTTCCCATATTTCAGACAAGAGAAAATGAGTCTTTGAAGCCTTTTGTCTTCTGATATTTCGATCATCTAGACAAGTATTTTTAAATATCTTTATAATGGTTTTTCAGAAGATATCTCATCTGTCCCCCACTCTTCACCTTGGAGTTGGGCGACAGTTTTCTCACCTGTAATTTCTGGAATTAAAACATTCTTTGGAAAACTTGCAAAATCAAGTGAAAGAGATACATTTATGAAATTTGATTAAATCTCCTTAAATTAAAAAAAAATCTTTTCAAATCAAAAAATCTCAAATTTGTAAGTACCCTGTAATCACTCCTGAGGTCATTGCTCCTATAAGCCCATGCGTAAGGAGTAATCCCAGGTATGGTTCTAGCTCACAGTCCAGTCCATAATTATTTTTTTCTCCATGTTTCTGATAATGTGTAACACTTTAAATAAAAAATAATGTATAAAAATGCTATGCATTTAACCATAATTATAATTTATATATAATGATGTTTAATAATTTTCACAGGTTAAATTACAAGTCATCACTGAAATCAATTCTATAAAATTAAAGCATGGGTCGTAATTTTGGGGTATCAGCAGTCCAACATTCAGTAGCCTTTAGTACTTTCTGTGCGGTTGCTGAGGTGTCAACTCTTGGAGGTCTTCTACCATTTTTCCGGGCTTTTTGATTCTTCCATTCTGTTCCTTCCAATTTCTTGCAATAATGTTTTCTTCTATATCTGCTCCATCAGATTGTCGTCCTGATCACTATTTACCACATTAAAAGATACTCTAAACACAAGATACTGTATAACATTTAATACGTTTTTGAAAAAATCATGAGTTAAGATATGTAATTATTAATTCAATTTGTTAATATAAGACTTATATGTGCCGCACAACAATTTCTGAATCAGTTCTTCATTACAAGACACACTGTAGATTTATTTCAAAAATAATAAAATATATTTTAATATCTTGTATAAAGGTGGACATTATATGTTCAGATCAGATAACAAATAGTTGAATAATTTATTGTTTTGTTTTTAACACAAAGGATAAATTTGTGTTTGTTCGTATAATATCATTAATATTATAAAGTTGTTTTTATTAGTTAATGCTTTCTTTTATCTATCATTCAATTTTTATTATAAAATTTGTCCTTGGCTTTATAATATAAATTGAATTATTGGTTAATGTAAAATTTACCTGTAACAAAAATTGTTCTATTCCAATTTAATCTACTTTTAAGTGTGTATTTTTGTTTGACCTTTTTTTCGATTTTTGCACCTTAAAATCATTTCTGTAATATATTTTATTAATATTTGAAAAATCAGCATTTCTTCTCTTCATGTGGCTTGCTTTGTAAATAACTTTATCAATATTTGTTTATACTGTTCATTTATTCAAAAATTAATTTTTCTTTATCATTACACAACTCTAAACAAAATATCCTCTTATCAGTATTTTAATCACATTCATTCTTTATCGGCTTCACTAAATTAAGAAATGGACACTGATGATTGGAGTCCTCCTGCATCTCCTAAATTTATGAGCACTCATACAAAAATGAAGAACTATGAGGAGAGTATGGATGATCTCGGTAAGCTTTTTGCTTATCATTTTTCAAATATGGCTTGTTTTATAATATGTATGAATTTTTAATTTACAGATACTGGTGATCATTTAGTTGATGAAATTTCATATTTGAAATGTGGACACAAAGAATTTTCTTATTTGTTAAAGTATGCATGCAGTCATTTTAAATATAATATTTAATAATATTGTTCTAGTATCAATGATTTTTAAAAGTGATATGTATAATTTTTAGAAATTTTATATCTACCCAGAAATCTTTCAATGAATACGACATTTCAGATATTATGCTTCTTTTGAGGTGACTACTGCAAACTTTTGGTTCATTTTTTTAAAACCTGATATTCATTGTTATGTTTGATTTCGTCTAAATTAAAAATTCATTTAATCAAAGTGTTGACTAAAGTCTTTTTATTCTTTTAGAGCACGTTTGACACTTTTGAAAGCTAAACAAATGCCTACTAGTTATTTAAACGATTTTGGTAAGTGATAGACATACATCTACTATATTTATGTTTTGTATTCATTATCGAGGAATAAAATGATGTTTCCTCATTTTTTTATTAGGTATCTAAAAATTATATTTATATTATTAAATTGTATTATCATACCATTCAAATTCAGAATGTTAAAAACATATCTAATTTATAAAAATAAAGGCGTCTTGTTTTGAGATATTAATTAAATTAATCAAGATATTTTACTATATTATTTTTTTAATCTTGTTATATTTCTTATATTTTAACTTTCTTCGGCTTGTTGTTTTTTAGATCAATTTTCCATAGTTGACATTCGGCGAGATATTTCTGCTATCCTTCAAGAAATAAGGTCATTTAGTGAAAAGTAAATTGTGCTTACACTTTTTGGTTACTTTTTTATAATGAAAAATAATAACAATTTTAATAAATAATCAACAATTATTTCTACTGAATAATTGTATAATATAATGCAATAAAAAGATTTATATAAGATTTCTTACACAAATTATAAGTTATAATAATATCTATTTCAATACATTTTACACCAGATCTACCATCATGGATGCAGCTCTAGTGGGCCAACTTTCATCAGAATTGCGAATAATACTGCATCAATTAGGACAACTAACGGAATGTGTTGTGCGTAACGAGGTGAAATAATTTATCTGAAGAAATGGAATCAGGATTTTTCATGTTGATAATAATTTTAATACAATATTTAATTATAAATTGCTTTTAATGTTGATATACATCATAGCATTTTAACATTTTACGAAATTAAACTAATGAACCTTTCGTTAATTGTGTTTTTTAATTCGCAGATAGTCGACAGAAACCAACTATTTCACTGCCACCTTGAAGTTATTGCTTCGTCGTTAGTGTTTCTTGGAAATTTATACAACAAAGAAGGTAGACTCTATATTTGAAGAATAGGTCATTTGAACTATATGTACATACAGTAAACTAAAAATTAATACGAACTTATCTGCTTTGTTTTAGGCTTACTTACAGTTGTAAATGAGGCATTTGGACTTGATTGCACTAAGCAAAGTGCATTCACAGTTCTTTTGGATCTTGTTTTTGAAAATTTGATTGCTTTGGAATCAATGTGGCTTGAGGTAAGTCGCCAATTAATGTTTTTACATTTAAAAACTATAGACTTTGTTATATTACTAAAAGTAGTATTTATCTTTTTTAAGAATAACATATTATACACTTACATTTAATATTATTTTATACTAATAACAGAAAACATTAGCGATGATGCTGACTTCTTTCAAATATTTTACTTTTTAGGAAAGCACTGTTGGAAGCAAAGGATGTCCATGTGTGAAGTTTTTATGGGGTCTACTTTTCCATTTTCTGGAAGAGGTGAACACAATAGTTAATATAAAAGGATTAACCAAGTTTATACCTACTAATTACTTTTCATGACAATGTTTTCTTTCAATTTTAGAAAAAGACCAGTTGCTTCCGAAACGCTCATTCCATCCTGATAAAAATGATGAAAACAGAAAAAGCAAAACCTGTCTTAGGTTTGTCTTGTCGCTGACTAATTCATTAATATATTTTTTCTCGTAGTCGAGTTTATTATAATATGTTCCGTTCTTTCTAGAATTTGACAGTTTGGAGGGACTTCGACCTCAGAGGCCTGTCACGCGTGATCCCCACCGGCTTTACTGGACTTATTTGAAGAAAGTTGTTCGCATTCACAAAGAATATCGTGATGTGATGCGAAAAGAGGTAACATATGGAATAGATTTTTTAAGTTTAATTGGCTTTTATTATTAATTATTGTTTGAACTTCAACCAAGGTGACGCACACTACACTACGCCAATACTCGGTTATACAGTGGCTTTTGCAACAAAGTTTCTCAAAGGTAGACTAAACTTTGTTTCTTTTGACAAACTTTAACTTTGCACTTTCATTTTAAAGATGTGTGCACACACCAACACAAATGATGGAAAGTGTAATCCAAAGTTAAATTCGTCTTTAATATCTTTTAAAATTTTAGTCAGAGGGTCTTTAAAAGTCTTTAATTTTTTTATTAGAATCCTGTACGATCCCTGGTAATCCCAATACTAGAATACGATCTTTTTGATACACTAGTATGCTTTACTGTCACACAATAGACACAAAAGAAATCTTTGAATTGACTTTTTCCCTGGTTCAGAATTCAAAATAGATGTTCGAAGTTTTCTTTTATGTCAAATTCATTTTTATAACTCACAAGAGATTTTGTAAACGGCTTTTTTATACCTTAAACTAAAGTAAAAATGTTTCTAATAATTTATTCTTAACTCTGTTTAAGATATGTTTCACATGAGAGTGTACTTTATGATAAAAGGTAAAACTGAATATTTTATTTAAAATTTGAACAATATTTATCAAAATTAATCAATGTTATATCTAATTTGGGATAGGTTGACATAGAGGTACATTATAAAATTACAAAAGTAAGTACAATATAATATGTAGAAGGAAACACCGAAAATATAATTAATTTTTGCCCACTCTTATATTTTCTTATTAAAACGAAAATTATCCCACGAAAAAGTATTAAAGTGAAACATCTGGTAATTTTCATGTTATTTAGTTAGTTATTAATTAACAAATATTGTATTTAAGATTAAGTTTTAAAAAATTGTATTATTTTATGATACAGCAACATAAATATATCAAATTAAAATTTTATATTTTAACGATTTTAATTTTGAATTGTGAACTTTGTAGAACTTAATTAGGGTTTGTCCAGTTATTACAGTTTTAATCTAAATCACCTTTTATTAAGTCTGACATTTATAAATCGAATGTCTTGATATATTTTGTTTTGGATATGATATGATAACACAATATTTGCAATGTTTTATCTGCAATTATAGGACTTGTCAGAAGAAAGGTTACGTCTTTATATGGAGAGTTTGAATGTGGTGGTCAGTCAATGGGGGCCGTGTGATAATGAACTGGAATTTATTGGAACTTATTTTATCAAGAGAATTGTAAGTTGACAATATAATCACCATTTTAATTTCTTATCTTAATTAAAGACTAATTCATTATTAGCCAATAATAAATTGTAACATTTAAAATTATAAATAATATATTTTATTCAGTATTTACTTAATTTAATTCACAGCACAACATAATATCACATATTCTTTACAAACAAACAATAATTAAGCATATTTTGAAATCTTCTTGAATTCTGTAAGATATTACGAATTATATAATATATAGGGACTTTCATTATTTGAGAGGACATTTATAAAAAAATGCATTATTTCTGATTTTGATCTAATTATGTTTCATCTTCAATTTTGTCTAATCTTGTTACAAATCTTATTATTAATACGTCATTGCTGTTCTGTTTCTAAAAACTAATTTTATTATTGTTAGTATGGACTTGTTTGGTATTATTTTCCATAAATTTGGATTATTTACTTCTATTTGTATTTTTAATTACAAATAAATATTACGTGTCTTACGGAAACTTAAACATATAATTAATATAATTATTGAAGGATATTACTGATGATTCAAAATAGTCTATATGGATTAAATTCTACAATAAATTAGTTTTCGTATTTAATTTGTTCAACATATTTTATTGAATTAAAATTGTAGTTCAACTAGAATTATAATTTGTTTTTATGTAAAATGTACGGCATAAACCCATACACATGGTACTGGAAATTTTTTAATAATTTATTGACACAGCTGTAAAAAGCATTGTTTTTTAAAATATCAAATTACATTTAATGTATTATTTAGACACAATGTGTGATGCCATGGATTTAATTATAGGGATGAAATTTTTTAATGTTGAATTAGATTTGAAGATAAGTTATTATTATAGGAAATTATTTGTTAAAGCAATAATTCAATGTAATAATTGTTTTGTCAATTAGAGGAACTAAAGTTTTAAATATAAATGTTTTATCGAATTAATAACAATAATTATTTGTTCTAATTATAGTAATTGGTCATACTTATTATTCAGTTTTCACTGTTAACATTATGTCTTATTAATGATATAATTCAGTTTTATTTTAATATTTTAAAATTATCTATTTGAAAAAGAATTCAATAAGTTTATTTTTGTTTGGTTCCATTTTCTAAATTTCTAAACAGTAATTAATGGTTTCTATTGAAATATCATTAACATTAATTAAGGACCAGATGTAATCAGTAGTAATTTTTTTACTGTGCGTTTATTCTGTATGTATTAAGTATGTATAAATCTAAAACTGAATTTGACTTAAAATTTTAATATATCGTTGCAATGAATTACACGTTTTCGCACTCTCCCTTGAGAACCCTTGAATTTTGTAATGACCTTTGATAACCCTTAACTTGTAGAAAAATGTACATATGATATACAATGTTAATTTTTTATAATTTATTGATTCTTGAATGTTGCTATAAAATCACTTGAATTTTTATAATTTACCCTTTTAAAAAATCTTTTGAATTTCAAATTGGGAAAAGCGTGGATACCCTGGATATAAGACTTTTCAGATCATTATTCTTTGAATAAAATAACATGTCTTCTCATTAGGGTATTTAAAATGAGATTATGTAATAAATAAAGATCAAAATATAAACCTACCTGAAAGAAAACACCCTATCCCCAATGTAAGTTTAGTCCAAACACAAATTGCTTTTGAATGCACAATATAGGGAAGGATGGTATAGCCACATCAACAAATATCATTAAATATATATAGTTAGTGTTTTGCACTATAGTTACTATTTCTTATAAACTAGTTAAATCTCTTTTTAACCGAGTTATATAGTTTTTTTTGCCCTAATATTTAGTGATAAAATGACTCAAAATGATATTTTAAACATGATAATAGTTCATAACAAATCTTTCTTTTCAGAACGGTGCATTTGCATTGAGGAACGAAGGAATACCTTCTTATTTCGGTCGCGATTTTCCCAGGCAAGCGTTTTGTTTGTTGTTATTTAGTTCTCTGAATGGATAAGGACTAATTATAATTTATAATTATTGTTATTATTACATAATATTATAACCTTTGAGTAACATATGGTTAACATTTGATAAAGTTTTTTGGAAAAATTCTGTGATAAATTCTGGAATTTTTTAATTAAAATTTTTAAAACACATACTCTATAATTTCATGTTATTATTAGTTACTTAATGATCCATATTTTGTTTATCTATTTTTCTAGTGTAAAAAAATGGAAAGATTCTATTTCCAGTGATACTACTGCACCGTGAGTGGCCGACAATACATTCAATATTTTGTTAATATTATAAAATATATAAAGCAGGTATGTCTCTTAAATATCAGAAAAATCTTTTTGATATTATCAATCCAATTTTGTTATTGATTGAAATTAAGGAAGATAATGTACTTACTTCATTCCAATAGCAAAGTTAGCTCTTGAGAATGGTACATTATTAATTTATAATAATTTCAAAATTCTAAAAAGAAGATAGAAGGGTATCCAAAGGAATGTCGATTATTACAAAATATTTTTATTTTTTGGTTTTCCCATTTAAGTTTTGTATTAACCACATCGAATTTTCTAATAGTAAGTTTATGCGTGTGTTGTATATATGTTTCTAAATTAACAAATAAATAATCTCCCCCAACTAAATTCATATAAGGAAAGTTGCTAAGTGAAAAAGAAAGCATATCCTATACATTTACTTACATAGTAACATATTATATTCTCGTAATTAGAATGTAAGATTATAGTCATATATGCAGCCTACTTACCTGTTGTTTTCCTATACATCAAGGTAGCTTTTAACTTTGCTGAAAATAGTAACTATAACTTATAATACATCTTGTTTGCTGAATGTCAGGAAAGGCATTTAATTATTAATTAAATGATTATTATTTAAATGAATACTAAGATATGTTGTTATTTGCTAAAAAATGTATTACTTATATTTTTTGTTTATCTTTCTGCATTATAGAAAATCGAGTTTTCAATATTTTGTTTCAATATTATGTCAACATTCTCCAACTTCATCCTTAGTTGCGTGAGTTCAAATATTGACGTTATTTCTTTAACCATTACGAGTAGTCTATATAATTCGCATATTTTCTTGTTTATCTAAAAATTAATAATAATTATAGGTACATATAAGATATTTAAGTCTTTTGTTTGAATTTATTCCTATAATATTTGATTATACGCTTCCCAACTTTTTATTTTTTAAACTACAACATTTTAACGAGTTCTCATATAATTATTGTTTCATCATATTCTAGGTATTTTTCAACGATTTTTTTATTTATTAGACATACTTAATAAATAAGATAGCTTGTTATGACCAACTTTTCATGTCAACCTATTTCTTTTCTTCCAGTTTGAAGGATGTCTCGCTAATATCACTGGGAAAAGCTGGCCTTTTCCACTTCTTCACTATAATGGCGCAACTCATTTTGTCATGGGACCCTTCCAGTTTGAACTTACTTGTAAACAAAATAATTTTTCACAAAACTTCCGATGCTGTCATGAATATTTGTAACTTTGAAATACCTTGAATAATTAATTATTATTTAATTATCGAGATTTTTGTATAGAATTTATGCAATTTTTATTTGCATGTCTCTAATGACACATACCTATTTATCCGTTTCATAAGACTACTAATTATCTATTTTAATAGTTGCAATTATAAATATCTAGGAAATAATTTGCTGACTTGGATTAACTAGCAACAAATGTTTCCCTAAAATCGGATGCACACACAACTAAAATTTCATTGAACAACTAATTTGAAATAACATAATCTGCATGTAGCAAAGCCAAACGTTGGCATTCGATGTACTTACCATCCTCTTCACATGTTTCCTATCAGGTCAACTTCATTAATAAACGAGTGGACTCTTGCAATCTAGAGGATATGGAATTCTCTCGTTCTCTCGCCGTCCTTCAAGGTTTGCTCATGCTCACCCTGTTCGATGTCGCTATCACAGCTCCCGCCAAAGCCTTCTTAACGCGATTACTAAGGTGTGTTAACGAAACATGTACCTACTTATGCGATGTAAAGCGATGTATTTACTTATCAGAGGAACTCATTTTGATTTAAATCTATATTTTTCATGTTGATAGAATTCTCCGCTGTGCCATTTGCTTAGCTAAGCTTCAAAGGCCTCCACGATAATGTAAAAGATAATTAATTTATAAATTTATTGATAACCTTTTACATCCGTTAAATTAATTAATATTTTAAAATCGTTAATTAACTGAAAACCTGTTTATTGAATCACTTCTGTTTTCCAATTAAGATAGAAAAAATGTTTGGCTTACTAGTATAATTTGTTGTTGTGTGGATAATAATAATTATGACGGTATTTTCTCATGAAAATTATTTATTATATTTACGGTTTTGAGTATTTTGAGTCAATTCAGTTAGATTTAAAAAAAGTTGAACAATTTTTTTCAAAAGTTCATTTCAATGTTTACTTCAGTTCAAAGTCATCGGGCACAATCAGAAGCACGTCCCAGGAACAAGAAATCTATTCCACTATGAAAATGTTTCTCGTAGACAATAAAGTCCCTATTTTAACTTTTCCTTGTACGTTTCATTCTTATTTCTCGGATTTTTATTGATGCATTTGGATCAATTTTCTATGTACGAAAGTTACTATAGTATTTGGCAGAATATAGTCATCAATTGCTTGGGTCAGATTGTCGGAGACATTGATACACACAAACATGACAACCATTTGTTGTTTTTAAATTTTTTCTCTTAATCAAAAGTTCAACTTAATTTAACTTCAAAAAATATGTAATTTGAGAAGAGAATGAGATTTACTATATAAATGCTAAACATGAAAGAAGATTCGCGGTCAGTACAAAATGACGGTCAGTACATATCATCATACAGTTTGTGACCATGGTAACATACGAGACATTTTTTATTTTAAAATTAATCTCGCAAAACAAGACAGTATTTTCGGAGATATATTATATAATGTACTCTTAGTAATCTAGCTTTACATATTCATTTGACATTTCAATTTTTTAAAAATAAAATTTTAAAACTAGTTTTTTTTTCAAAAACAAAAAGCTTTTGAGAAACAAAATAGTAAAAAAACTTCAGCGAAGCTCAAAACAAATATGTCCAACATCTACCCTAAATAAAATTCAATCATTACAACGATGAAATGAGAAATATAATTTTTTTAATTTAATGGAATTTTTAAAGGATGGTTAAATAGAGAATTTCTGGTTATTTTGATTAATTGCCTTTCAGTCCCTGTAGTATTAGATTTGCTTACTTCGGCACGTCAAGATGAAGATCTGGTCATTTGGTTCGGAGAATTTGAAGACTTTATCACGGAAATTTTGTAATTATTAAATTCGAATAATATTTAATAATTTTATTCAGTTCAATATTATCCTTCTTTATTTTGTATTAGAATTTGTTAGATTTTACTTTTTTGTTTGGACAACTATGCTATTACACTTAGGCAACTTAAATTTTATTATTCCGTTAATGCAAACCTGTACATTTTTGTTTTTAGAAACGAAAAAAATTCTTTGTCAAAGAAGCAACGGGAACTTTTGCGTAAGTAATCACTACTTTAATTTTTTAAGAATTGGAACAGGAATTTCTTTATACTGCACGTATTAAACAATCAATATAAACAAATGAACTTATTTTAAAAGATTTAAATAAATGATTCATGTCAATTTCATTCTTTTATTTATATATATATTATGATCTACCATTCAAAGAGTTAACTCCCACAAGGTTTTCACAGTCAATTCCAAATGCGTAAACAATCTAAAATAGGAGGCGGCATCGGTATTGTCTTCAAAAAAACATATTCCTATACAAATGTGATTTTACACACTTTTAATTATTTTGAACATAAACTGTCGTTTTATCCAGCGCATCCAATTTTTATAATACTATTAGTGTTATTTATCGCGCTCCGAATACAAAACCTAGTATGTTTTTGTCAGAGTTTAAGGATTTTCTAAAGTGATTTCAAAATTTATGTTATTTTGGGAGATTTTAATATCCATGTTGACACTGACAATGAAAGTTTTTCTACTAATTTTATTAACCTTATTGCGCATTTTATCTTTACACAACTAGTCAACGAACCAACCTATCAGGTAGGCCACACTCTAGATTTAATTCTTTCTAGACCTAACGAATTTATTTTTAATTCCATTTCAATTCATGACTTCGCCATTAGTGACCATTCTTTGGTTATCTGTGATACATAATTTATTTTTTTTAAATAATTTTTAAAATATATTTTTTATATATATATTATAATTTTTTTATAATAAATTGAATTAATAATTTGGTAAATGTGATACGTAAACCGAAATCTCTCGACCATCTCATTACTTTTCGCAAATAAAAAAAACTCTGGACACTGACAAATTCACGCAGGATTTAATTGTAGATCTGTCTAACATAAATCTTTCTATCGAATCTACATCGTAGCTTATAGATTCTATCAATTCATCAGTAAATAAAATTCTCAACAATCATGTTCCAGTCGTGAACAAATCTGCTAGAGATCGTGCTTCCGCTCCATGGTTTAAGCAATATATTACTAAGTCCCGTCGTGTACGTCGCAAACTCGAAAGAAAGGCCCGTGCTTCTAATGATTCCGCTGACCGTGAGGCTTTCGTTCTTCAGCGTCAATTAACCAACAATTTAATTCAAAAGACTAAGAAGGACTATTACACTAACCTGGTTACTGAAAACAGCAATGATCCTGCAAAACTGTGGTCAACTATAAATTCTCTCTTTCAAAAATCACAATCTCCCACGTTGCCTTTTTATAAATTATCAACTACATGCGCTTCTGAATTTTAAATTATTTTATTTCAAAAATTATGAAAATTCGAGACAATTTTTATCCTTCGTGTGCTAATATTGATCATAATTCCTGCGAGAACAAATTTTCTAATTTCTCAATTATCCCAGTGGATGAAGTCCGTCGCTTGCTGTGTATATCCAAACTTAAGTCATGTAGTCTTGACCCAGCCCCGACGTGGCTTATTAAACAACTCAATGAAATTTTCGCGCCATTCTAGACCAACCGACATCAAGCTGTGTGTGTGGATGGTCGAAAATCAGCTTATGTCCCACTCACCTGTGGAGGGCCTCAGGGATCCGTGCTTGGACCAATTCTGTATTAGTTACGGATATCATCGCACCAGTTATGGATATCATCAGCCATCATGGTTTGTTGCACCACATCTATGCGGACGACACTACCATATACATTTTTTTGGTAGCCGATATAGCTACCAACATCCTGGGTCTAGAATACTGTTTGGATCATGTATATGATTGATTCAACAAGACTGAGGTATTGCTATGTGGATCATCTAAGTATCTAGCCAATATTGATATTGAATCATTTAATGTATGCGGAAACAATGTCTCCTCGAAGTCATCTGTAAAGTGTTTGGGCGTCACACTTGATTCTCAGCTGAAGTTGGATGCCCACATAAAAAATATATGTAGATCTTCATTCCTCTTTCTACGAAACTTACGTCACATTCGTCGTCACCTGTCACCTATTACAAACTCTATTATAAATGCTTTCGTTTTCTCAAAAATTGACTACTGCAATGTCATCCTACATGGCTGTAGTGCACAGTCCCTGCCACGCATACAACGAATTTTAAATTCCTGTGCACGACTGATAAAGGAACTTCCTAGACACGATCATATTTCTGGTGTTCTACGTGAGCTACATTGGCTTCCCATTCGCGAAAGGATTACCTTTACGTTACGCTACCTTATATTTAATTGTCTCAATGGTTCCGCGCCTCCTTATTTAAAGTCTGTTTTAAAATTAACTGCCTCAGCTTCATCATCGATTGGTTTGCGGTCTAAAGAAGCGTATTGTCTCCATCAACCTATTGCAAAATGTCAGGGTGCCGACGGCGCGTTCTATTACTCTGCTCCTCGTGCTTGGAACTCTTTATCTATTGAATGTTGATCTCTCACTATTTTTTTAAATTTCAAAAAGCAGCTGAAAACCGAACTTTTCCTTTTTTTGTAATCTGTTTATCGTTTACCTTTTTGACTTTGTTATTTTTATGAATTGTCATTAAATAAATTATTATTATTATTATACTTTCGCTATAAAACACAAACATTTAAATTCGGCTATTAATATATTCTATTTGGTCAAAGGTTACGTACAGTG
The DNA here is from genome assembly GCA_034780395.1 of Vannuccia rotundouncinata. NCBI lineage: Eukaryota > Metazoa > Platyhelminthes > Proseriata > Coelogynoporidae > Vannuccia > Vannuccia rotundouncinata. Next base: position 37,076 of record JAUZNC010056101.1, on the reverse strand, counting down.
CGTAGTGTACCCCTACAAAAATAATCTCACATGCTGTGGCAGGTGAGTCTTTTTTAGTCTGATTCAACATGGTTGATCCTATCACTTTGAATACGTAAGACCTGTCTTGGGTACTTGTTTCCAGTACATTGACTTCCATCAGTCTACCCCGCCTAAACAGGGTCCGGTCCGTCTTAACATTTCTTCAATTTCTTTAAAACTTACAAACTATACGCGTACGGGTTATCGGGTTATTATTAAATTATTTTAATTCAAATATTATTATAATGTATTTAGGGACTTCTTTCAATAACGCTTTATTTAAAACCAGATTAGGTCTTCATGACTTGAAATAAATTCACGGCTATAGCGTTGTGTGTCGCCCTGAATATCGCTTCCAAGCACTCTTCTATTCACATTGATATCTCTGAGTGGTCCATTTGGAGCCAGATTTATGTGTCATCTGCATACAACTGGTAGTTGATTTCGAAGTCCGAAATAATTTTCCCAAGGGAGTTGTATACGCCGTGAATTAAATGGGTACTGGCACACCATATGACAGAATGACAGAACAGGACGACGTGAACTGCAATTGACATGGACATAAAATTATCGATTTGATAAATAGTTAAGAATCCATTTTGAAGCATTCTCCTAAATTCCATAGACATCTTTTAGAGTCATACTGTAATACCAAATTTATCTGTCTGGGCACATAATTAAATATTCACCGAATGTTGGATCAGCCTAGCAGGATTGTGTATTTTTTATTAACATAACTAACAGTTTGATATCATTATTTTTTATATAGTATAATAATGCTGTATATTAAAATAGCATTTCATTTAAAAAGAATACAAATAACTGAAGTGTAATAATGCAAAGTATGTAAGTATATATATACTAATATATTGATTTTTGACCTAACTCAATTTTTAAATTAATTCATTCAAACTAATTTTTATATCTTCCTATTTATAAAAAATTTTGTTCGCTGTTAATACTTTGTGTTGAGATTAAGAACATTAGTGGCATGTTGCATAGATCTCAATTCATAAATATTTTTTACTTTTGTACTTCTAGAAGATTCAGGTAGTGTCAAATTACCCACATATGCTAGCGGTTCTTGGATATTTCTTATACCAGAAATAAAGAAAGTATACGGATACTTTTCAAATCCTATAAAATGTTTTTTCTTCTTGAAAACTCGCTTTTTATTTCTTTTAACGAACATTTTACCTTTTTTAATTAATTTTGCAGATTTCATTACCGGGGACTTCACTAATTGGTTTTTAGTAACTAGAATTTCTGGATCCAATCTGGATGAGGCTTCCAGTCGTCTTGCCTGCAAACTTTTACACCTTTCAACAATACGGTAAGCTGACGTGGCAACGTATGTGGGTCATCGCAAAAAAGCCACGTTTTTATAATTTGTTTTTTAGATAATAGATATTTTTAACTCCTATAAGCATATCGGTGAATTTTGTTAGTATTTCCATGTAATATATTTGCCTATTATAAATTGTATTGTACTTTTGCAAAAAATTTACTTATAAGCACTTTTTCGCCGTTATCTCTACAAATAATATGTTCGATGTCAAATTTAGTTCCACTTTTGTCTGAAAAATCATTATTGGATTTAGAACATTCTGTAGGTACAGCCCTATCACGCTAACCAGACAACTGATTATGTATGGATTTTGTTTGTTTTAACTCAAGAGACAACAGCGTAATAGTCTTCCTGATCGTTAATTTCGAAAGAGATTGAAAGACATGTGTTACACGGAAAATTGTTCGCATACTACACATCTATTTGTGTCATTTTCTGTAGATTTTTGGGTAAATAAAGTGTGTGACCATCGCAAATCAATTTTTTAAAACTTTTTATATCTGCGTGTTTAAAACAGTTTTCAAAAGAGTTTTATATCTTTCAATATTTTATATTGTAAAATATTCTAATTAAATAGTTATAAACAATTTATCATGATCAAATGAAAATTTACAATTAAAATATTTTTAAAAAGTCGGTTTGTTGGCTAAATTAAATATTATTGATTTTTTCTTGTATTTCTGAGTTTTTTAATATTTCGAATTTTTAAAGTATTTCTGTACTGATGCCTTTTATTATTCAATTTGTTTTCAGATTTTATAAAATAAAGGTTTTCGCTCACGACACACATTTCAATTATAAATTTACTGAATAAAATGATTTTATATTTTTGTAAACTTAGAAACAAAATATCCCCCATAAGATCTGTGGCTTTGTTTAAATCTAAATAAAAATTAATTTTTTAATGTACATTTCTTTCATTGTAATAAACAAGATTAATTACAAAAGAATTCATATTCTCTTTATTATGTATATAGGTAGCCTCACTCTTTTAGAAATATTCACTATTTAAGTTTTTATAATTCGTTCAAAGGAGCGTCCATTACGAAGTCATATTCAAGTAAATTAACCGATTGAATATTTTCAACAATCTCTATATTATATTGTAGCTTAAAATTTCGGTATACTTATTTCCATTAAGTACCTGTCGAACCTGTTCAAAAGAATTTTTCCGGTAGATTATCATGGATGCCTAATCCATTACTACAACAATAGCTTTAATCTAGTTGTTATTGTAGATAATATCTGAAGCAAAATTTTCAAAAAGAACGTTTTTTTTCGATTTTACATCAACTATCAAGAAATATTTAGTCACGTAGAAAACAAGCATAGAAAAAAATCTTTTTTGATCTTCGGGTGTATATATTTATTTCATGATTACATGAAAGTAAAATTCACAGAAATTTGTTTACTAATATTGAATTTCAAAGGAATCAAATCTGCTTATTTCTTTGTTGTATTTTGATCATCTTTTGTGTAATTGCTAATTAATTATCAGTCATCTAATGTTCTAATCTATTTATTTCGAAATGTAATTTAGTTTATTAAACTTCACTCTATCATTTTTTTAAATGAATTTTCTATTTTTCTTGTTTTTATGGCTTTTTACTTCCCTTGTATTTTTATATTTATACATCTGTGAGCAAATGTGATCGTCAGTATCCGTTTCGTTAATCTCAAATGTCACAAAAATGTAAACAATTCTGAACACAAAACAACCTTTAGAGTGTTAAAAGGGTTTGTGGACATCAGAAACCCATCCCATGTCTTTCTCATAATGTATCCGTCAAAGTTAGCTGTTACCGGTATCTATAATTTATTAATATTGACTGTTGCTATTTAGCCGTGTCTTACTGACTTCAATAAATATATTATGAAGACTTTTAAGGTATACGACTAAGTGAAATTCAATTTTGTGTTATTTGATTCGTTATGTGATTATTTTTATAACCGCAAGATAAGAATATTAGCTATGATTTTTTTTAATTCTAGTGAATATCAAGATTCAGATCTGCCCAAAATTATGTCAACCATTTTTTGTCATTTTGCCTTCGACATCGACTTGTCCGACAAGTAAGTCCATCTTGAAGTTGAAGTTGATAGCTAACTATTTTCCTATACTACATATTACCATATTTACAGTTGTATATTGTCTGTCAATATTATGGGAGCACCTACATATTTGTATCTCTTTTATTTATATTTTAATCTCATATTTTAACCTCATATTTTAACGGTCACGAAACTGTTAAAAAATGAATTAGTTAGCAGTATTTATACATGGTGTTTTATCATATCTTGTTTTTTAGTGTCCGCATTCACTTTTTGCGATCGATATATTTCTCAATCACCGACACAGTATGGACGAATTTATTGACCTCTCACGAACATATGACGTGGAAGCTTCTCATTGGCTGGTTGATTCTTCTCCTGTTGACTGCAGAAGTTGAGGACGCGCTACCACTAGATGCGCCAATCAAATTGACCAAACTGCCCAACTCAGTGGGCCCCCTGGTTTCAGCAGACATGGAAGTTATTATGCAACGTCTTCGATGCAGATTCAACGATGCAACAGTAATATATTCCAAATTTTGTTATACTTTAAAAGTTTTTGGGAATCTTTTAGTTTCTGCTATAATTATTTAAAGAACCTCAAAGCTAATATGCGAAGATAAAAATATAATCTGCTTTTAATAAAACAAGTTGAAAATAAGCAATTATTGTAACTTATGTTTGTTTCTAAAAGCAAGATAATTAGTTTTTTTAATGGTACATCACAATAAATTCTACCAGGTCTAAATTCATAAGTAATTAAAGGAGTTACAACCTTACGTTCTGAATCCTAATATTTCACCTACACTAGATTCTTTTTTGTATTTTCTTCGTTAAAATAATGCAAAATCGATAATTCACTCATTTTTTTTATTTAAAAGTTTGTATATCAAATTTGTAATAAAATTGATTTATTTATTCAATTAAATAAAGGATAACCTATAGGTTTAAATTGTTGCGAATTTTAATGTAAAAATATAAAAAATAAAAGATTTTTCATGATTTCGCTTAATGAATATTTGTTAATTAGATTTTATAACAATGTATTAAAATGTATAAATATAATTCATTAACACCTTCAGGTTAAACTTAAACGGCTGTAAGTAATATAAACAAATTATAACGATGTCATTTTAATGAACTAATCAATTTTCCCACGTCTCTTAAATTCTGCAAAACTTATTGAATTCAGGGTAAAAATTAAAAATGTTGTAAATCTATATAATTCTCCAGATAATGCTGATTTTCTGAAAAACTTATTAAATTTTAAGAGTTTGCTTTCTAAATTTTGTGAATAAAATAGGTCCTCCAGAACTCCTGATTTTGTATTAAAATGGTGTACTATTGGTATAAAATATACAATTTTTAGATTCATAGAGCATTCTATCTTCTCAATTTCACATCAATTGCACAATTAACTGCCCTTGATATTCATGATACAGGTCTCCACGTGAAAGGTGAAAATGTAGATTTTAGTTTTGCAGCTAAACTTGCTCTGATGGCGATCATTTTTGATTACATTATTGAACAAATTCATTGCAAAATCGCCTATGACATATATGCTTTGGCACCTATAAGTCTTGAATGTCTCACGCCAAACAACATTTTGGATTACAAATCTCCTTCTATGTTTGACAGAATCAAAGTGGCTTACAGCAAGAGAGGCAGATGATGTTCAAAAAGAATTCAAACAATTTAGGTTTGCCATTATGCAAAATTCGAAAGAGGCTGAAAATGACTGGAACATAGTATTGTGATCACCTATAAGAAAAGCAGTTCTAAGACTTCAGAATGAACAGCAGAAATTCAAGACATTGCCAAGAAACAGTGACTGGGAGAAATGGCAACATCGCTAGAGAAAGCAGCGGAAAAGTTGTCGTGGAAAGTGGCTATAAAGGCTTCCATTGACTTGTTCACAAAATCAAATGCACTTCGAAAGCAGTTGAATAACACAAATATAGAAATTGCTGATCTTTAAAAACAATCACAAGGTAAACTGCTACTGCTTGCCCAGTAAATTTGTGAGCTTTTAAGGTCTTGCTTGTACTTTTTATATCCTATATATTATAAATAATTTTTACTGGAAAATCTCTGGAAAACAAGTTCAATTTCAAACCGGAAGGGCGGGCATGGCAACCCTGCTAATCTGACAAACATCCATAATAGAGAAACAGCACGTTTTGATTTTTTAGAAAGCAAATTAAAAATAAACTTTATAATTTAAAAATGTTTTCCTCTTTTATTTTTTTTTCAAAATTACCACTAAAGTACGTATGACATTTTTAAATAATATTAATAATAACTGTATTTTTAAAGCGCTTATATGGTAATACCATCTCTAACGCCCTGAAATAATTTAGTTATAAATTTTATACTGTTCTTCAGTGAAATGCCAATCAATGGAATTGGAGAGTTTCGTTATTTTTATTGAATTAGGACAGGATTTGATATCGAATCGATGCATTTTTCTACTGAAGTATCAAACAAAATAACTTACCTGTCTGATTGTATGTGTCTACCCTTTATGTGTGTGTCTACCTCTTTGTGTGCGTGTGTCTACTTCTTTATGAGTGTGTCTACCTCTTTGTGTGCGTGTCTACCTCTTTATGTGTGTGTGTCTACCTTTTTTATGTGTGTGTGTCTACCTCTTTATGTATGTGTCTACCTCTTTATGTATGTGTCTACCTCTTTATGTGTGTGTCTACCTCTTTATGTATGTGTCTACCTCTTTATGTGTGTGTGTGTCTACCTCTATGTGTGTGTGTGTGTGTCTACCTCTTTATGTGTGTGTGTGTCTACCTCTTTATGTGCGTGTGTCTTCTTCTTTATGTGTGTGTGTGTCTACCTCTGTATGTGTGTGTGTGTCTTCTTTGCGTGTGTGTCTACCTCTTTATGTGTGTGTGTCTACCTCTTTATGTGTGTGTGTCTACCTCTTTATGTATGTGTCTACCTCTTTATGTATGTGTCTACCTCTTTATGTGTGTGTCTACCTCTTTATGTATGTGTCTACCTCTTTATGT